>BQNB010007990.1:0-91601 GCA_026074375.1 Tanacetum coccineum | reverse complement strand
CAACCAAATTTTTCATGAACCTCAAACTAAAGCTCACATTGAGCAAATACTCCCATATCCATCTACATATCAAAGAAAAAGAAAGACTCAAAAACGTAGGAGAACCACAAAGGATACTACGTTACCTCAGACTAGTGTACCTCAAGACCTTGGAGCAGATGAGGCTGTCCATAAGGAGGGGGTGATAGTGTGGAAAGGGCTATCACTACTGTTGCTAGCTTAGATGCAGTACAGGACAGTGATAACATAATTAGGACCCAGACCACGGCAATGCCTAATGTTGACATTCCTCAGGGTATGGATACAGGTGGCAGTCCCAGGCGCCAAGACACCATGGGGGGTGCTCCTACTCAGACTAGGTCTGAGAGAGTGCTTGAAAAGCCCAATGAACCAGCTCTCTTGTTGATATAAATAATGCCTAAAAACATTATTAATATTTATCGTAATCCTTACGTTTTGATAATCACAAAATATATAAAACTTCAAATGTAAAATTAAAACGTAAACAAGTAAATATAGTAAATATTCATTCGACACTCTAATCACTAAAGGTATGAATAAACAAATCCTAATCAATTTTATGTTCAAAGAAATTTTTATTCAACTCATACTCTTAATAAAATGTGCAAACATTTTTATAAACTCACAAAACATTTTCTACATTTTAAAAAAATGTTTTATTCAAATAAACATTTGAATTTCAAATTTTCGAACCAAACCGGCTAAAAAAGGTCCAGTAAACACCTCACCTGAATAGGACAAAAAGGGGAGCCGTCTGAAAATGGGCGCCCCTTAATAATACATGGGCGGCCCTCCCTTAATTTATGGGGCCGACACCCTATTTAAGGAGACCGCCATAGACCCCGCTCCTCAGCTTGTCCTATAAAACTGGACTAGTCCCTAATTATTTTTCTCACCTTATGCACTCTTTCTTATCTGCTCAAAACACCACATATCCTCTCTAAAATTCTTTGACATCTAATCAAAAAGCTTTGTTTCTAGTGAACCTAACTTAATTCTCCAAGTCAAGAGAAGAATACCTCCATCATCAAGTGAAGAAGTATTACACCTTAGTGTGTATTGCAACCTTGTTGCATCCATATCACATATTTGTAAATCAATTGTATATCTTGTATTTGTGTGTAGTAGCTAGATCTTGGTGATCTTTGTAAGTATAGTTAGATAGTTGTGATAATGTAGTTGTGTAAAGAATTAAGTAAAGTAGTAAAGAAGTTGTGAAGTCGTGAAGAAGTTGTGAAGTCGTGATAAAGTTGTGAAGTTGTGATAAAGTTGTGAAGTAGTGAACAAGTCGTGAAGTTGTGTTGTGATAGATTGGTTCTAGCTAAGATTAGAACTCGACATTTAGCTTTGTGTCGTAAATCGGTGTAAACAATGTTGTGTATGGTTTTCTCCGCCATAAGTAAGTTTGTTGACATAGTGAAGAAAACTCCGAGTTAGTGCTCGGGAGGTTGGAGTATGCGAAGATGTGGCTCGTTACGAACTACCATAAAAGAACCTATAAATCCTCGGCGTTGTGGTTTGATTGTTCTATGTCAGTATTTCGTTGAAGACTTTTCCTTATTACAAATTAAAAAATAATAATGCGATACTCTTATCTCTTGTCTTACTTTATCATTTCATATACTTATATTGTTCATATTGTGCAAGCATTGAATTCACAAAAAGTCGAATCTAAGTTTTACAAACAAACATAAACCTTAAATTAAAAAGCGGTAAACTATTCAACCCCCCTTCTAGTTTTCCACAATTGGTATCAAGAGCCACGTTAAACAAGATTTTTAAAATAAATTATATTTTAAAACTTGAATCGATCTATGGAATCGGAAAAATATTTAGAAGGGCAATCTATGCAAAGACCACCACTATTTGAAAGTGATGGATTTATTTATTGGAAAAATAGATTCGAAACTTACGTGAAATCAAAAGATCTAGATCTTTGGCATATTATTACCAATGGTGATTTCCTTCCTTTTCAAAATAATCCCGAAACTAAAAAGGATGAAATAGTACCATTTGATAAACAAAACGATGATTTAAAAAGAAAACTTTCTAAAAAATAATGATGCTTAAAATGGTAATTTATAATGCTTTACCACATAACGAATACGAAAGAATCTTTATGATGTGACACCGTCAAAAGATAATTTGGAATTCTTTTACTAGTAACTCACCAAGGTAAGAATCAAGTTTAAATATAATAAATAATCTCTTGTTCAACAATAAGAACAATTTAACGATTCCGAAGATGGGGGGAATCAATAGATAATGCCTTTTTGACTAAATTAACACTATTATACTAGCTTAAAAGCACTTGATGAAAGTTTTTCATAGCAAGAATGGTGTTAGGAAATTACTTAGGGTCTTCATCCTAAAGGAGCTCAAAAGTTACGGCATATATAAGAATCAAAGATCTAACAATTACCACTTGATGAACTCATTGGAAATTTGAAAAGTTCATGAAGAAATAAAAACGAAAGATTCGAGACGTTCAAAAGCAAAAGAGAACAAAATAGATCTATTATTACGTTGAAGGCTAGAAAGGAATCCTAGTGAATGAAAATAGCTCAAAGTTCCGAATAGTGAAGACGAAGAAACGCCATGCCATATGAAACTTCAAGAATTTTTCAAAAGAACGAGTATGTTTGTATGACAACCACACGAATGACAGAGATCCATTCAAAAATATAAAGGATGACAAAAATGCAAAAAGCAAAAAGGTAAAATGTTTTTAAATCGGTGATCCAAATCATCTCATTGGTGAATGTCTAAAAGCGTCGAGAATCTATAATCAAAGAGATTTTGTTGGAGGATGTTGGAGTGATAGTGACGAAGATGAAGAGAAGAAGACAAATGATGAAAAATGTCTTATGGCTAAAGCATCGAATGAGGTACTTTTCAAAACCGAATACTTTAGTAATGACCAATCATCATTTGACGAAAAAGGACTAGATAGTGAATAATAGTGACTATGCAAAGTATGACTACAAGTCATGGCTAAAAAATAAAGTATAAAACAAGGCTATAATTCATAGAAAATGAAGAAACTAGAACTAAAAGGAATAAAATATCTAGATTAGAAAAGGATAATGAATTAGTGAGGAATGCAAAATATGCCAAGACCTTAGGTTTGAAAATGAAAAACTTAAGGAAGAAATATCTAGGCTAAATCAATTTGATAATAGTAGTCACTCACTTAAGAAAATAATAAGTTCTCAAAAACCCTCCAGAGATAAAACCGGTCTAGATTAATTTTAACCAAATGATCTTCTATGAAACCAAACCAAATAAAAGATTTGTAAAATCACCAGGGAGATCGAGTCGAAAGAAAAATTGGTAGAATCAAACTCATTTTCAAAACAAAAATTCATACTTATTAACAATACTAAAATTCCAATTGCGAATGATGACGAGGTAAAACAATTTAAAACCTTCTAGCAAAACCCGAATTAGATTTAGTAAACCCAAAATGAGGTTTCTAACACTCCTCCCCCGAAAGAAATAATAGTCCTTATCCTCGGGTCTAAAACACCTAACCTAGAAGAACCAAGGGTAAACAAAATTACCCTAGACACTAATCACGCAATGTGGGAATCATCTAACATCCACCAGCTTCCTCCAAAATGTGGAAATGTTTCACCAGGCATGTGTCCGAATCAAATAAAAAAGTTTTGTGAAATAATAATTTCGATACATGAAACGTTGTGGACCAAATGGCTAATTCGTCTCAACCTTTGAATTTTCAATACTACAAACATTCCTTGCTTCCGACAAATTGATTGAAGAGTTCAAGATAGGATACTCATGAATCCATATCCTTAAAGCTTTCTACCCTTGAAACATTGTAGAAACTCATTTAAAGTCTAAGGAACGTCATACTTTCCAATCCTCGTAAATATAGGTCAGAAGAAGATATTTACGTGATGCCATGATTTATTAGTATAATTTGGTCTTAGAATATATTATAGTCACTAGAAATATCATTTGTTGGTCTTCTAAATTTAAAGAACTAGTTCACTATGAACTATTCTTTCTCATAGTCTACCGACATAGTTTTATGGAAATCTTCTATGACCACGTATAGCGAACTCACATAGATGAAGAAGAGTGAGCTAGTTTACAAATTAACATAGATGTAGGGCTTAGTCTCGGCCGAAGATCATCGAAACACTATGGATGAAACAACTCCCTTCGACCTCGAAGTTTCGTCTCGGCTACGTGCTAACATCATCCTACTTCTATCGGAAACTGTTTTGTTGAAATTCTCAACATTCATCCTATCAATTTCATATCGTCGTTATCCACTCTCGTCTCACTTCAAATCAAGTCAATTAATTTTTTCATCCGAAGAAATTTAATTAATTCCTCTTCCTTGCAAGAAATCTCATCTCTAAATCACCTCTCAAATTGACGTCTTGATTATCTCGTCCGAAATAGTCAAAGAAACTTTTTAATTAAACAAAGAGTTAATTAAAAAATGTTAATATCCATTCTCACAAAAACTGGCCAAAAATCGAAGATTTTTTTTCTCAGAGGGCGGCCCCCTTAAAATTAAGAGGACCGGCCGTGTAAAATGGGCGGCCCCCTTAATTAATTAAGGGGACCGCCTATCTGAAAAATCCAAACAGCCCCATGCTGTCGAATTTTATATACCAAACACATCACTCTCTCTTTTCTCGCTCACTTCCAAATGATCTATTCTTTTGTCAAGGAAAAGTTAGATTCAAATCTAATACTCCTCAAAGTAGGTTTGACAACTTAAATATTTCATCCGAAATAATCAAGTATCTTTAACATACAATCCAAACGTTAAGGTCATCATCCGAAAAGTCATATTCAAGCCTATTAACCACATATGTTCAAACGCCTTTCCAAAGAGCCTAAAAACTAAACATCAACCGTCTTGGCAATGATCATTACAAGTTTTATACATAAAGAATCGTAGCATCTCTTATAACACATCCTAAGATAATACTATTCACTTCTGTTAGTCTTTTCATCCCTAGGATCGGCGATGTGTTTATCAACATGTGAGCCATTAACTGCTTACGTCTAGTATAGGAATTGAACAAATTGATTAAGTTTTCGGCATAATAAAGAAATAATAATCATCAATGAACCATTTGTCAAAAATCTGAGAAATTTTTTTCTCAACAGGTGGTGGCCCCCTTAATTCATAAAGGGTGGCCCCTTTAATTTTAAGGGACCACCCAGACTTTAAGGGGACCACCCACCTGACTGACATTTTTTTTCTCTTTATGTCTAGGTTTTTATTTTATACAAAAACACAAGATTGGGAAAAATTTAAAAGCAAACTTTTACTAATTTTTCTATCTAAATGCATATCTCATTATACATATATACAATAGTCCTAATCTATTATTTTCTAAAAGGTCTTTCTCACCACTAGGAGAACATGAAAATCAATTTTCACATATTGTTGAGATATGCTAAAAACATTTTTTTTACATGCATAAAGATCTTTAGTTGTCAAAGTATATAATCTTATATATATAACCTCGACACTCTTATTGAACAAGGAATACTTGAACTATTTCTTAGTTTTAATTTATTAGAGCAAAATAAATCTTACTCCACATTTGTGCATTTCAGGCAACACACTAGGATTTCAACATAAATCTCATTTTGATGATATTGAAACCATTTTCCAATTACATATATCTTTCTAATTATACTACCCTAATAGATTTGTCTTCATATTGATATGTTTCCTTTAATTGCTTCCTGGATGATCCTCAATTACAAATATATATAATTGATTGCTAATTGGTATAGAAATGATTTTGTTCTTAGTAATAAACTAAGCCTTTGCATGCTCACAGTAAAAGCCAGAATTTTACAACAACATAATTAAACTTGTGAAAATTCTTAGTGTTGCTCATACTTAGTCTTAGTATTAATTTCACACATGTTTGTTATGCCAAACATTATGGACAAAATAGTTCTAATTTATAACTTGTTCAAACTAGTATTTTGCAGTGATTACTTGCTAAATGGCTATTGGTTATAAGAAAGTTGACTTGCTTCAAAATTAATCTCCAAAACAAAACCTTTCTAAAGATTTCTGACAAAACCCTATGTTTTTGTCCGTCGCAAAAATTTACAATGGTGGCCCCCTTAATTCATAAAACGGGCCCCCTTATATTTAAGGACCACCCACCTATTTAAGGGGACCACCCCTATGATTCATAGATTTTTCACTGTTTTTCTTCCCATCTTCTCAGCCCACCTACTGTTTCCCAAAATTCCTAAACATCTCTTGGACTTGTTATTTTAACAATGTTCATCCACCCTAAATTGCACCTTTCTCCAATTATAAATACATTCTCATCCTCACCATCATCACCATAATCATCTTCACTAATGACATCTCTTAACAACACCAATACCCAAATCACACTCTACTCTCTATGATTCATCTCAAGAGATCAATCCTTCTACTCAAGCAAACCATAACTCAATTCCATTTAGTGACATTTGTGTCACAAATGATGAAAGATACTCCATATACCACAAGTTGTTAATCCACCTCCACTCACACAAACCAATCCACATGTTGCTAGTATGATTCATACTCAAACTCAAGGTGATAACCAAACTCAACTTACTCCAACTCCATCTCCAAGTAGGGAAAGACTTGTTGATGAAATTAATCAACTTTAAGACTTATCAAGTCTTCTAGCCATGCATCTTGCACAACAAAACATATCACCCTCATCACCTTACTCACCAAACCTTCCTCACACCATCAATTTACAACAAGTTGACACCTATGTTGGCTATTGTCCTTGTTGCCAATTTAACCAAAAAGATTAAGTATCTCCTTACTAGGCCACAACCTCCACCTCAAGTCCAACATGACTACCCTCCAACAACCACCTCCGCTCCAAACTCTCCATCAACAATCAACTAATCACATCTTATGCCTCCTTTTTATCTTGCTTTAACTAATCGTCCTAAATTTTTTGTGTCGCAAGCAAGTCTAAAGTTTTTCTATGGCAACTTAGGACCTTTCTAGTTTAATTTATGTTTCGATATGCTTCTAAGCATATTATTTGATATATGCATGAGTGTGTTTTACACACAATCTCTTTAATCAATGAATGATCTTTTGTCTTAATTATTGATTAATTGATTTTATGGCAAATTATAATACAAAATGTTGCTATATTTTTCCTTCTAACTTGCTACATGTTAGAATATTTTTTTTCTTGTGCTACTAACTTTTTTTTGTAGCAAAGTTACCATAGCTCAATTCCTTGGTGCCCTCGAACGAGGGGGAACACACATCAAGGGGGAGCTTTGATGCTGTCGATTTTACTAACTTCACTCGACGAGGCCTTTTTGATTCTACAAAAAGGGGGAGAAATGGACATAAACTCACTAAATACTTGTTTAAAAACAATTTTACAATTAATGAGTTTAGATTTTGTAATCATCAAAAAGGAGGAGATTGTTGATATAAATAATGTCTAAAAACATTATTAATATATATCGACGTCCTTACGTTTTGATAATCACAAAATATAAAAACGTCAAATATAAAATTAAACGTAAACAAATAATTAGTAGTAAATATTCATTCCGACACTCTAATCACTTAAAGGTATGAATAGACAAATGCTTAATGCATTTTATGATCAAAGAAAATTTTTATTCAACCTCATACTTTTATAAAATGTTGCAAATATTTTTATAAACATCACAAAATATTTTCTACATTTAAAAGAAATGTTTTATTCAAAATAAACATTTTGAATTTCAAATTTTCGAACCTAAAACGGCTAGAAAAAGTCCAGTAAACAGCTCCCCTGAATAGGACAAAAAGGGGAGCATCTAAAAATGGGCGGCCCCCTTAAATACATGGGCGGCCCCTTAATTATAAGGGGGCTGACACCCTATTTAAGGGGACCGACCATAGACCCCGCTCCTCCAGCTTGTCCTATAAATACTGGACTATTCCCCAATATTTTTCTCACCTTTTGCACTCATTCTTTCTGCTCAAAACAACCCACTTATCCTCTCTAAAAATCCTTTCATCATTTAATCATAAAGCTTTGTTTCAAAGTGATCCAAGCTATATTCCTCAAGTGCAAGAGAAGAATATTTCCAACATCAAGTGAAGAAGTATTACACCTTAGTGTGCATAGCAATCTTGTTGCATTCATATCACATATTTGTAAATCAATTGTATATCTTGTAGTTGTATGTAGTAGCTAGATCTTGGTGATCTTTGTAAGTATAGTTAGATCGTTGTGATCTTATCAAGTAGTGTCAGGTAGTTGTGATATAAGTAGTGTGGTGAAGTGAAGTCGCGAAGTTGTGAAGAAGTCGTGAAGTTCTACAGAAGTCATGAAGTTGTGAAGAAGTTGTGAAGTTGTGAAGAAGTCGTAAAGTTGTAAAGTCGTGAACAAGTCGTGAAGTCATGTTGTGATAGATTAGTTCTAGCTAAGATTAGAACTCGACATCTAGCTTAGTGTCGGAAATTGATATAAGCAACGTTGTGTACGGTTTTCTCTGCCATAAGGGAGTTTGTTGACATAGTGAAGAAAACTCTTGAGTTTGGTGCTCGGGGAGTGGAGTAGGGCAAATAGGTGCTTCGTTACCAAACCACTATAAATCCCCGCGTTGTGGTTTGATTGTTCTTACTCTTATCTCTTGTCTTACTTTATATATATTTACATTGTTCATATTGTGCAAGCATTAAATTCACAAAAAGGTCGAATTTAAGTTTTATAAACATACATAAAACTTAAATTTAAAAAGTGGTAAACTATTCAACCCCCCTTCTAGTTTTCGACACTTTTATTTAATATCCGTTACCTGCAAGACACAATTCATAATACAAACGAATACAATGCATTTTTCTGTATTTATTGGTCATTATTGGTCCTTTTTAGGTAAAAGGTATGTGTATTTAAGCACATACTAATCCCCAATTACCTTACAATTAATCATCAATTAACCTTAACCCGTATTATTAAACACCTTAATTCTTACTTTAGAAACACAATTACCTAAAACCCCTATATTGGGTACATAAACCCTAACTCGTCAATCTCTAATTAACTTAATTAAGGTTACTTACTTGAAAAGGATCATAGCTATGGTTCCATTCTTGAATTAAAAGCCTTAAACACCATCACATAATCATCACTAATTCATGTTTCCTTCTCTTCTTTGTTCTTGGTTCTTCACCCACATAACTCTAGAAACTTATGGAAGAAATGAGATTATATCTCATTAGATATGGCATAACTTTGGAAATTTAGCAAGAATGGTCCCTGTAGGCTAAAACCATAAGGTTTTAGTACTAGTTTCGTCATTTGGCAACTCAGGTCCCTCAAGTTCTTTTCTCTTATACTTGAGTCACATAATAATTTTCATAAATATATACTAACCACTTTGACTAACCAATCACACGAGGCCTTTAACTTATAAAAGTCATAGTCAAACTTACTTGATGGCATATTCATAATATAATAGTTAGGCATGATAAACAAGCATCACATGTGTGAAACACACTAATGGTAAGGCAAGCAGGAATGATCGGCGATCCATCTAGTCAGAGTCTAGATAAATTTCCTCTAAGGATACTATATAACTAGAATGGGGGGACATGATGACATATAGGGTGGATCACACCTTATAACTTAGCCAAGCAAGATAAGAGGAAACAACCCCTAAAACTAAGATAATAAGTTGTTGCACGTACAAGTCCATAACATAAGGTCTGGCCTGTAGGGCCAAAACCGCCATCCACACTTACCTTAAAGAGCACTCTTCCGCCATTAATACGGTGATAGGTTCGGTCATGTATCACCGTGTACCACCAAACAAAAAATGATGATACGCTAGAGAGGAGTGCTGACCACAAAACTTTTCCCCAAAATAGCAATAAAAAATGTACCCTTAATTGTACGCGGTCGAAAGACACGACGAAGTCATATAGTAGCAACAAAAAGGCTTGCAATGACAGATGGTGACATCTCATACATTACTATTACCAGCGAACAAATGGTCTTTTCATGCGTCGTCCATCCTGGATGACGTCAAGAAAGACTCCTTATAAATTACCAACACTTTGGCACACCAAGTAAGTTATGTTACTTCTCAAATACTCATCACTCCAATATCATATCATCTCACATCCATACTAATTCTCACGCCTGAGGTCAATTATGGGATCCCTTCCCATGGTGAGACTAATGGTTGCTTTATCTTAGCAGGTTCGCTGCTCAAGATATTATCAATCTATCCTAATTTTATCCCGCTAAGTAACGATTTATCCCCTTATTTTGCCCCTAATTGTTACTATCTCATTTCTAAATCATCAAGGAGAAAGTTCTAATGAGATTGTTGGTAGTCCATACTAAATGGCTCCCAAGGTCCTGAAATGAAACTATAGTCCTAAGGTAGATGTGTGGAGTGTTGGTGTTATCATAAACAATATCTATTAAACTTAATATACAGTTATGCAACGAGCATGCCTAACATACAATACTTGCCTTTCTCTGTTGAAAACTCTTTGTCTAAGCTTTTTAGTAACAGAGGCATGGACTTTAGGTGTTGGTTCAGGGCCAGTATTGTTATTTCTCATAAAAAATAACCAGTGTCACTTAAAAAATAAAAATTCAAGCAAGAGAGCACTAAGCCAGCCAACATGTGTCCATGCAGAATATAAAGAGTACATAGTCGTAATTAGTAGTGCAACACGTTGAAGGTCAAATGTGAGTGCAATTACTACATATAAAAAAATTGATGCCATCAATTACAAAAACAAAGTATAGTTGAACATGTTTAGTTATATTTGTAGACCTAACACCTCACAGTATGGTTACTTAATTGTTGGCCAAAAAGCTTCCATACAACAACAACAAAACAGTTCTCAAATTTTAATTTTTTTTGCCATCCACCACTAAAATACACCCAGTGATGTACATAGTACAACACCCAGATGCAAGATTAGTGGTGGATGACAAAAAGAAATAGTGTACAAATTACCTCCCTTCCCAAAAAAGGAAGCAACAAAAGACCAAATCCAACACCTATTTGCGATTGAACTGTTTTTTAAATAAATACGAGGCTTGACGACACCCGTGTGTTGCACCAGGCTGAGGCTGTGGGAAAATTTTGATTATTACATTCTTGTTACACTTCTTATAGTTTCAATTTCACATCAGTTGTACTAAAGTTATGTAAAAGTTGTAAGCTACTTTCTTCATTGTGCGTTTGTTGCTTAATGCTTACTTTCGATCAAAGGTACTCGAGTTAATCTAAAAAGTTTGTTTAAGTAAACTAATGCACCAACGCATGTCTAAGACATCTACTTATTCCATTTTTAGGCAAACAGGTACATAGTTATTCTATAAGACTTATGAAATTACATGTGTATTAGCCCCATCGCGTGCATTCCCCGAATTAACACGATTTTAAAGATGGTTGTAGTTTACTTTTCACAAAGCCTATGATTGGAAGATGCTATAACCACAGATACAACAAAATCCATACTGATCACCACATAGTAACAAATTTAATACACAAAGCTAAAAATAATATAAAAAAGTAATTTTAATAACTGGGGGTGTTGGTTTTGGCGTTGTCGGTCTTCTTGTTTTTGGTTGCCGAAAAGATTGGTTATATTGCAACTTTATATTGCTAGAATTTCTAACTGCGTAATTTTACAACTTCTAATACAGTTGTAATAACAAAAGCTTTGCTAATGTATGCATACTCCCATATGATCAATAACCGTTGCTCCCTTTGAGAAGGACATGAAACATAAACTTTTGCAATAAGAATCTCATGATCTATTCCGCAGAAAATATCTGGCTATTAAAGGTCACTTTTAACAGCCTAACAAATGCAACAATAAACCTCGAATATAAGGACAAATCTACCTCGAGTACGAACACCCTACCAGTTTCGTAAGCCATAGTAGTAAAGTTTTTTTATGGATATCGAGAAAGAAAGCACAATATACATTTGACCAAAACACAGTAGGTACTTCGTGCAATTTAGTATCGACATGTACATAAGCAAGACCATTATCAGTTTAGCTTGTCTGTCAAATTGCTTCCTGCTGAAGACCGAACCTTGGTTGATTGTGAACCAAACTCTTGATCTCTCGGTAGGTACTTCCTGTACTTTAGTATCGACACATACAGACCATTATCACTTTACTTAGTCTGTCAAATTGCTTCCTACTGAAGACCGAAGCTCAGTTAATTATCAACCAACTACACTGACACGTGTCCGTAAAGTTCCTGATAACGAAACAATTACAAATGAAACAAATATTAACCCAAATTATTAAGGCGTAACATGTACTATATGAAATGCTTAATCTTTTTTACACATCAAATCATTTTTAGACATGTTACGTCGGATGAATATTAATAATCAGTTAGGAAACATTATGTTTACCCATAAATTGTAATATTCTAGTGGGAACATTTTTAGGCAGTGAAATGAGAACATTGTGTTCCATTTCAATAAGAAATACAGAGGTGTAGAACCTTTGTGATAATATAGGATTCATCATACTTTATGTGGATAAACGTTATGCTAAACATAGTTCTAAATCACAAATATTTCTTGAATATTCAACAACTAAACGACATACAACGAAAATATAAACATAAACCATGGTCTTTAAATGAAAATTTTAAATTACTATTTTACGTCTTGTCTTACCTCTAGTTCAGACGGTTTTTATTTATTGTTCCAAAGCCTAAAAGTTTTACACCATAAGCTATACATTCTCCATACGCCTCATGGTATTGGTGACTATCATAATCCATCCCACCAACCTGGAGGAAGAAGTGGAGTGAGTGCACATTGGTTAGGCTGGCTGTGACATCAAGTAACTTAAGTAATAATTTTGTTAGGATTAAAAGTCTTCATAATGCTGCTTGAAGTTATTGTTGCTCATATTAAAGTTAGTACTGCTAGTTTACAGTTACTACTGCTAGTATATATTAGTACTGCTAATGTAAAGTTAGTACTGCTAGTATAAAGTTAGTACTGCTGGTGAAGATTAAAGAAATTATTCTAAGTAGTTACTATTGCTTGTACACAGTTAATGCTGCTGGTGTATAAGTTACTACTGCTGGTGTAAAAAGTTAATGCTGCTCGAACAAATGTTACAACTGCTCAAAGATTAAGACTGCTAAAAGAGTTTCTACTGTCAGAGAAAGGATAAAGACAGAAGAATGGATAAAGATTGATTGGATATCAAGATTACTTACGTGATAAGTATGAGTTATTTATAGAATAGATCATAGAGAATATTCTAAGTTTTAGGAATATATTGTAAATCAACTAAGTTGACTTCCTTGGTGTATAAAAGGAGGTCCTAGTGCATAGTGTTTGATAATCACAAATTGCATATTTTTTTATTTTGATATCATTGTAGCTTCAAGGTTTTGTAACCTTAATACTAGGAGAGTATTTGTATTATTTGTAATAATATATTTGGAGCTTTTATTGTTGAATTATATTGTTCTTGTGTCACTGTTTCATTAAGAATTCTTCTTATTGATCAAAGATTAGATTCCGCATAATCTTTGATATATTTTACAAAGTTTTTACAATAGTTGTTTAGGATTTATCTTGCGTAACTAAACCTTACACAAGCTAAGAAATTCAAGATCCATTCAAGTGGGATCAACAAGTGGTATCAGAGCTTGTTGAGAAGCTTTAAATAAGAAGAAACTGCTTTTACACATAAGGTCTGTTTGTTATAAAGAGATGGATCAAGACTCAGCACATATGGTGGTTGCATCAAAAGTGCTTATGCTCAAACCATGTGAGTATGAGCTTTGGAGGATGAGGATGGAATAGTACATCTAGATGATTGATTATTCTCTATGGGAGTATAGAGTATGGGTAATAACACCTCTAATATCAATAGTTGTGATAGGTGTTGAGACTACAATAGTCTTACAACTGCTGAAGAAAAGCTCACAAAGGAGGTGAGAAGTTGAGACAAGAAGCACTTTATTGATGGGCATCCCTAATGAACATCAATTGAAGTTTAACTCCATCAAAGATGCCAAGCACTTAAATTTTAAAACCATGAATAAATTGGTTAAGGGAAATCTTGTAAGAGGTTTACCTTCCAAACTTTTTGAAAATGATGAAACCTGTGTTGCTTGTCAAAAGGGAAAGCAGTACAGAGCCTTTTGTAAGTCTAAAACTGAGAACTCGATTAGGCTTCCTTTACATTTGTTGCATATGGACTTGTTTGGTCCAACATTTGTAAAAAGTCTTATGAAGAAAATGTACTGTCTAGTTGTCACAGATGATTATAGTAGGTTTACATGGGTTTTCTTTCTAGCTACTAAGGATGAGACTAGTGGCATTCTTAAGTCCTTTATAACTGGGATAGAAAATCTAGTAGATCACAAGGTTAAGGTGATTAGATGTGATAATGGAACTGAGTTCAAAAATAGAGAGATGAATCAGTTTTGTGCGATGAAGGGTATTTTAAGACAATATAGTGTAGCTAGAACTCCTCAACAAAATGGAGTTGCTGAGAGGAGGAATAGGACACTAATTGAGGCTGCTAGGACTATGTTAGCTGATTCTAAGCTACCAACTACTTTTTGGGCAGAAGCAGTTAATACTGCTTGCTATGTGCAAAATAGAGTGTTAGTAGTTAAGCCTCATAACAAGACCCCATATGAACTTTTTCATGGTAGAACACCAACTTTAAGTTTTATGAGACCATTTGGGTGTCCTGTTACCATTCTCAATACCATAGATCACTTAGGCAAATTTGATGGTAAGGCTGATGAAGGTTTCTTTGTTGGATACTCTTTGAATAGTAAAGCCTTTAGAGTATTCAATAGTAGAACAAGGATAGTGGAAGAAAACTTGCATATTAGGTTTAGTGAGAATACACCTAATGTTGTAGGTAGTGGACCAGATTGGCTATTTGATATTGATGCACTAACAAGAACAATGAATTATAAGCCAATTGTTGCAGGAACACAGTCTAATGGTTTTGCAGGTACAAAAGCAAGTGATAATGCAGGTCAAGCTAGAAAAGAGACATAATCTGTCAAAGATTACATTTTGCTACCATTATGGACTGTCGATCCACCTTTTTCTCAAAGTCCAAAGAGTTCTCAAGAAAAGATAATGATGATGGATCCAAACCTTTAAGTGATGATGGAAAGAATGTTGATGAAGATTCAAGAAAAGATAGTGAATGTAATGATCAAGAGAAGAAGGATAATGTTAACAGCACTAACAATGTTAATGCTGCTAGCATAAATGAGGTTAATGTTGTTGATGCAAAAACAAGCATTGAACTTCCACTTGATCCAAATATGCCTGAATTGGAAGATTATAGCATATTTGAAGACGAATGTTGGTGCAGAGGCTGACATAAATAATTTGGATACAACAATCCAAGTCAGTCCTATTCCAACTACAATAATTCATAAAGATCATCCTCTTAATCAAGTGATTGGAGATTTACAATCAGCTCCACAAACAAGAAGGATATCAAAGAATTTGGAGGCACATGGGTTTGTTGGTATTATTCAACAAAGAACAAACCATAAAGATCTTCAAAACTACTTGTTTGCTTGCTTTTTATCACAAGAAGAGCCCAAAAAGGTAATTCATTCATTGAAGGATCCAAGCTGGATAGAGGCTATGCAATAAGAGCTTCTACAATTCAAGCTACAAGAAGTTTAGACTTTGGTAGATTTACCAAATAGAAAAATAGCTATTGGCACTAAATGGGTTTTCAGGAATAAAACGGATGAAAGAGGAATTGTGATAAGAAATAAAGCAAGATTGGTTGCTCAAGGATACACACAATAAGAAGGGATTGACTATGATGAAGTGTTTGCCCCTGTTGCATGAATTGAAGCAGTCAGGCTATTTTTAGCTTATGCTTTATTTAAAGATTTTGTGGTGTATCAAATGGATGTAAAAAGTGATTTTCTCTATGGAAAGATTGAAGAAGAGGTGTATGTATGCCAACCACCAGGATTTGAAGATCCAGACTTTCCTGATAGAGTATACAAGGTTGAAAAAAGCACTGTATGGACTACATCAAGCTCTTAGAGCTTGGTATGAAACCGTGTCAACATATCTGTTGGACAATGAGTTTCAAAGAAGGAAAATTGACAAAACTTTATTCATCAAAAGGTACAAAGGTGATATTTTGCTGGTCCAAGTTTATGTGGATGATATCATATTTGGTTTAACAAAGAATGAGCTATGCAATGCATTTGAGAAGTTGATGCATGAGAAATTTTAAATGAGTTCTATGGGAGAACTTACATTATTCTTAGGATTACAAGTGCAGCAGAAAAAGGATGGCATATTTATTTGTCAAGATAAATATGTTGATGAAATTTAAAAAAAATTAGGTTTACAAAAGTCAAGACTACAAGCACACCAATAGAAACTCAAAAGCCTTTACTCAAGGATGAAGATTGTGAAGAAGTGGATGTTCATATGTATAGGTCAATGATTGGTTCATTGATGTAAATTACATCTTCAAGACCTGACATTATGTTTTGCAGTGTGTGCTTATGCTAGATACCACGTCAATCCAAAGGTTTCACATCTTCATGCTGTGAAAAGGATTTTTAGGTACTTAAAAGGTCAACCAAAATTGGGCCTTTGGTATCTAAAAGATTCTCCTTTTGATTTGGTAGCATACACTAATAGTGATTATGCTAGAGCAAGCTTGGATAGGAAGTCTACAATAGGAGGTTGTCAATTCCTTGGATGTAGATTAATATCATGGCAGTGCAAGAAACAGACAGTGGTTGCAAATTCCATAACAAAAGCTAAATATGTGGCTACTTCAAGTTGCTGTGGACAAGTGCATTAGATTCAGAATCAACTACTTGATTATGGGTACAATTTTATGCATACCAAAATCTTTATTGACAATAACAGTACTATTTGCATAATTAAAAATCCTGTTTTTCATTAAAAAACAAAGCATATAGAGATCAGACATCATTTTATTAGAGATTGCAATGAAAAGAAATTGATTCAAATGGTCAAAATCCATACTGACAAGAATGTTGCAGATTTGCTTACAAAAGCTTTTGATGTAAGTAGATTTCAATATTTGATTGCTAGTATTGGAATGTTAAATCTCTAAAATCTTTATCTCTTTATGTTTTTGTAGACTTTTGTATGAATTAGTACTATTATTCATGTCATTAAAAGTTTATGCTGTTAAGTATAATTAGTGCTGAGTTAATGCTGTTAGTTATACTTAATATTGCTGGTATAATTAACATTGTGAAAATTATGAGAAAAAGAATTAAGAGAGTTGGTGAGAATAAAAACAGAAAGAGAGATGTGTGGAATAAAAACAGACAGAGAGTTTTGGTGAGTAAAAGAATTGAGAGAAGTGGTGAGTTGAAAAACAAAAAGAGAGTTGAATATATTAAAAATAGACAGAGTGTTTGGAATAGAATTGGAGTTAATGCTGGTGACTCAAAGTTAATGCTGATAGGCATAACTTAATATTGATAGGCATAAGTTAATACTGCTGGCATAACTTAATGTTGTTAGGCATAAGTTAATGTTGCTAGTCATAACTTACTACTGCTTTGAGTAAGTTATGCTGTTAGTTACTGCTGTTATAATTAACATTGTGAAAATTGTGAGAAAAAGAATTAAGAGAGTTTGTGAGTTGAAAAACAGAAAGAGAGTTGGATATATTAAAAACAAACAGAGTGTTTAGAATAGAATTGGAGTTAATGCTGGTGACTCAAAGTTAATGCTGTTAGGCATAACTTAATACTGCTAGGCATAATTTAATACTGCTGGCATAACTTAATGTTGTTAGGCATAAGTTAATGCTGCTAGGCATAACTTACTACTGCTGTTGAACGTTAATGCTGTTGAGTGTATTTTCATAAATACTTCGATTAAGGGTTTCAATCACTCATTTAATCGATTTCATTCAATCATATACTCTCTAATCACAAACCTAACTCATTTTCATCATTCATCATCAAAACCCAACACAATGATGACCCTAAAGTTTGCTGATACTCATAACATGGTCGCGTTTTTGTCTAAACCCGAAGAAAGTGATGGATTTGAACAAATAGTGGATTTTCTAAATGCACACCCCATAAAGTATGCTTTAACCGTCAATCCTATTATATATACATCTTGCATTGAACAGTTCTGGTCTACTGTCAAGGCGAAAACGGTTAATGAGGAAGTTCAGTTACAAGCCCTAGTAGATGGGAAAAAGATTATCGTTACTGAAGCATCTGCTAGAAGTGACCTTCAACTGGATGATGAGGAAGGTATGGATTGTTTGCCAAATGCTACCATTTTTGAAGAACTTACAAGGATGGGGTATGAGAAAATTTCACAGAAGCTTACTTTTTACAAGGCATTCTTTTCCCCACAATGGAAATTACTTATTCATACTATTCTACAATGCCTAAGTTCTAAGACTACTGCATGGAATAAGTTTAGCAGCACTATGGCTTCTGCAATCATCTGTTTAGCTACAAACCAGAAGTTCAACTTTTAAAAGTATATTTTTGAAAGTATGATGAAGAACTTGGAGAATGTGTCTGGCAAATTCTTAATGTATCCAAGATTTGTACAAGTGTTTTTGGAGAAACAACTGGAAGGGATGTCAAATCATAATAGGATTCATGTTGCACCCTCTCACACTAAGAAGATATTTAGGAATATGAAAAGGGTAGGGAAAGGATTTTCTAGTAGAGTCACACCCTTATTTCCAACAATGGTGGTACAAGCTCAAGAAGAAATAGGTGAAAGTTCAGCAAATCCAACGGATCCCTATCACACACCCACTATTATTCAACCATCAACATCTCAACCTCAAAAGACTCAAAAACCTAGGAAGCCAAAGAGAAAGGACATTGAGGTACCTCAGCCTAGTGGTCCTATAACCAATGTAGTAGATGAGGCTATCAATGAGGAGATAAATGACCATTTGGTGAGGGCTGCCACTACTGCTTCTATCTTAGAAGCAGAGCAGGACAGTGGTAACATCATTAAGACCCAATCCAAGGCAACACCTAATGAACCAAGTTCCCCAGGAACTAGTTCAGGTGGTGGTCCCAGGCGCCAAGAAACCATGGGGGATACAATTGCTCAGACTAGGTCTGAGAATGTATCTAAACTTTCTAATGATCCACTACTCGCAAGAGGTAACGCACTTCGAAGTGGTGAGGATAGTTTGAAACTAAAGGAATTGATGGAATTATGTACCAATTTGCAAGATAGAGTTATTGATCTGGAGAAAACTAAGACCTCTCAAGCTCGGGAGATTACAAGTTTGAAAAGAAGGGTCAAGAGACTAAAGAAGAAAGGAGGGTCAAGAACTCATGGGCTTAAAAGATTATACAAGGTTGGTTTATCTAAAAGAGTTGAATCCTTTGATGAAGAAGGTTTAGGTGAGGAGAATGCATCCAAACAAGGGAGGATAGCTGATATTGATGCTGATGCAGGAATTAACTTAGTTAGTACTCATTTTGATGCTGATATAGATTTGTTTGGAGTACATGACTTAGTTGGTGATGAGGTGGTTGTTGAAACTGAAGTTGTTGTTAAAGATGCCAGTATAATTCCAGTTAGTGTTGCTACAACTACAACAACTATTATAACTATGATGAGCTTACTTTGGCTAAAGCACTTGCTGAACTGAAAAGTGTTAAACTACCAACAACAACTGCTGCTACAACAATTACAGCTGCTAGCACAAGACCCAAAGCTAAAGGGATTGTTATTCATAAACAAGAGCAAGCACCTACACTAACATTTTCTTCACAACAACCATTACAACTCAATGTTCAGAATAAAGGTAAAGGCAAAATGGTTAAACCATAACCTGTGAAGAAATTGTCAAAGAAAGATCAATTGATGTTTGATGAAGAACTTGCCTTCAATCTACAAGCTAAAAAGAAGAAGAAGAAAGGCTTTCTAGAGAAAAAGCTCAACAAATTGAAGAAGTAAACATAGCTTGGGATGATGTTCAAGCTAGAGTTGAAGCTAGTTATCAGTTAGCTCAAAGACTGCAAGCTCAAGAGCAAGAAGAATTAACTGATGAAGAAAAGTCAAGATTATTTGTACAATTCTTAGAGAAAAGAAGAAAACATTTTGCAGCTAAGAGAGCAGAAGAGAAGAGGAACAAACCACTAACAAGAGCTCAACAAAGGAGCTTCATGTGTACTTATCTAAAAAAAATGGAAGGATGGAAGCCCAAAGATTTGAAGAACAAGTCCTTTGCCAATATTCAAGAATTGTTTGACAAAGCAATGAAAAGAGTGAATACCTTTGTTGACTACAGGACTGAGTTGGTAGAAGAGAGTTCCAAGAAAACTGAAGCAGATATAACACAAGAGAGCAGTTCAAAGAGATCAGGCACTAAGCTGGAACAAGAAAGTATTAAGAAGCAAAAGGTGGATGAAGATAAAGAAACAGTAGAGCTTTAAAGACTAATAGAAATTATTCCTGATGAAGAGGAAGTAGCAATTGATGCTATTCCTTTGGCAACTAAGCCTCCAAGCATTGTTGTCTACAAGATCTATAAATAAGGGAAGAAAACCTATTACCAGATAATTAGGGCTGATGGAAGTTCAAAGATGTACTTAGTCTTCAGTCATATGCTCAAAAGCTTTAACAGGGAAGATTTGGAAACCCTGTGAAAATTGGTAAAAGCTAAGCATGAGTCAACAAGGCCAGAGGAGGGCTATGAGAGAGTGCTATGGGGTAATCTAAAGACAATGTTTGATCCACATGTTGAAGATCGAGTATTAAGGAATCAACAGGATTACAGAGTGTTAGATTGGAAAATATATGACTCATGTAAAGTTCATTCTTTAAGGATGCATTATATGCACATTCATATGCTGGTAGAAAAGAGATATCCCCTTACACCTGCTACAATTACTGATATGTTAAACAAAAAGCTTCAATGTGATCATTTCAGTAAAATGGTATATCAGCTTCTTAAACTTCTCATAAAACAGCTCAAGAATCAATGAAGTGTTTGGAAGCATCCTCCAGGTGATTAATGAAGCTTTTAATAAAGAAACTTGAGATTTTGAAGAAGAATATCAAGTTTAGGGGAGGATTTTTGGAATTAAAAGAGTTCATGATGATCTTGACTGCTAAGGTTTGTGTTACTGCTGCTAGTATAAAGTTAGTACTGTTCATTAACTTTAGTGAAAAATATGCTAAGTAGTTAGTGCTGCTAGTATAAAGTTAGTATTGCTAGTTCACAGTTACTACTACTAGTATATATTAGTACTTCTAATGCTAAGTTAATGCTGTTGGTGTATAAGTTATTACTGCTGGTGTTAGAAGTTAATGCTACTAGTACAAAAGTTACAATTGCTCAAAGATTAAGACTGCTGAAAGAGTTTCTACTGTCAAGGGATGGATAAAGACAGAAGAAAGGATAAAGATTGATTAGAGATCAAGATTACTTACGTGATAAGTACTATTTATTTTTAAAATAGATCATAGAGAATATTCTAAATTTTAGGAATATATTGTAAATCGACTAGGACTCCTTGGTGATAAAAGAAGGTCTTAGGGCATAGAGTTTGATATCTTTTGTTTTGATATCATTATAGCTTCAAGGTGTTGTAACCCTAATACTAGGAGAGTATTCGTATTATTTGTAATAATAATATTGGAGCTTTTATTGTTGAATTATATTGTCTTGTGTTACTGTTTTATTGAAGAATTCTTCTTATATTAAAGATTAGTTTCCACATAATCTTTAGTATTATCAAACAAAGTTTTTTAATTAAGTTGTGTTAGATTTATCTAGCATAACTAAACCTTAAACAAGCTTAAGGAATTCGATCATTAGAAGTTAACTGGGATCAACATTTTTGGGGTGAGAATACATGCGAATTTACAAATCGTTACATACTTGTTTTCATAACTTGATTACAAACTCGTTTACATGAACATTTACAAACTCATTTACATGATTGATTACAAACTCATTTACATGATTGATTACAAACTCGTTTACATACTCATTTACTTATCTCTGGTTAAGATACATTTCTTATTTACAACTATGGACGCAACAACTTTACTTTTAAACTGATTATGGATTACCTAAGTAGAATGAGCTGTTAATTACTACTAGTAAGTGCGAGTGTTATAAAATTGATCTATTTAGGGAGTGACTACCCCCGTTCGGGTGTTTAGCTCTTACTAGTTTCGGTGGTACCGAAATAACGAACGTTATATCATGTCGGAGCACTGGACTACATACTCATGAACTTTTACTTTGCCTTGAATAAAGTGGCATACATTCATGTCTGAGTCTCGGTATCATAGAACTTAGGGCAATTAAAACTTAGTTATATGATATTCTGTGATATTGTATGTGATACAATAGCCACGCACACTTTAAACAATGGCGGTCCAACATTTATACTTACATTTTTGTGACTATTGTATAGGTTACAATGGTCATACACACTTTACAAATCTTTGATTTCAACATTCATACTTACATTCTTTTGTGACTATTTAAGGATTGAAATGGTCATGCATACCTTAAAAATCTATGATTTCAACATACATTTTTGTAGCTATTTAAGGATTAAAATGGTCATGCATACTTTACAAATATCATATTTGAACACTTTAACAAACGCATTTTTGTATGGTTTGTGTTTATAAGCATTTAAAGAAAACCTATATATTTAAGTTTATGCGTTGCAAGTCTTGTATGGGCGGGACTTATAGCACAGTAAATTTATATATATAGTTTTGTGATTTACATTTATACTTACATAAACCTATGAACTCACAAACTTTATGTTGACACTTTTAAGCATGTATTTCTCAGGTGAATAGGATGCTTGATATAATTGATGTGCATTGGAGTCTAATTTACAAGATTACTTTTCAAACGGCTCATTTAGAGGTCGTTCTCTCATGACTTGTACAATGGTATTATGAAGTAACGCTCCCGAACATATATCTGATGCGACCCAATTTGGGGGTGTTACAATAATGATATATACAATGAAACTTTTAGGGTTGACTTTATAAAAGCAGTAAAGATAGGATGAACGTGTTAATGTAATCAAGGTTTTCTACAGGTTTTCAAGAAAATTAGAAATTTTGGAAATTATACAAAATTAATTTTTCAAAAAAATAATAAAATTCAAATTTTCACAAGTCTAGAGATGTAACACCGCCAGGAAAAATCCTAACGTCGTCTTCAGGCACTGTGAAAATTTTACATTCGTTTTCCTGAAAAAAAAATCTGCACGCAATTCTATTAGTTATTTCTTGCAAAAGTACTACATAAACCTAAGATTAGTTAACACAATCATATGACACAAGACGCAAATTAATCTAAACAATTTATTTAATATGTTTGAAATGGTTCTTAGAAACTAGATTTTTCCTTTGACAATTTTATGAAATACCTTTGATTGCAATTAAGACGATGTTAAAGAAAAAAAAGCATGATCAGATAATAATCCAAACATATAAAAACAAATGATAAAGAATTAAAACACACGACACTCTTAAAATGCGAGAAATTTAAAAGAATTGGGTTGCCTCCTAAAAAGCATTTTTTGTTTGTTAGAGAGTCTTTTAGCTAGACTCGGAGTCACACGTCCTTGCGTGACTCCATCAATGCTTACATGGCCTCGGATCAGCCATTCTTTCTTATCTTTATCAACTTGGTATTCCGGACCTAGGTTTAAACAATTCTTGTACATCAACTTATTCTTATCATGGGAATACTTAAATCTATTCATTAAATCCATTTTGCTTAGTACATGAATGGGTGGAGTCCTACTCTATGACGCATACCCCTAATGTTTAAACATGCGTATAGTGCAGGGCATCTGAAACGTATAATTATCAAGGATCCTATTGAATGAAACTAACCCCTTAACACAATCATATTCAATTTGAGTTACATTTCTAAAGGGTTTGCCCATCACAACCTCCGTCATATCACTTACAATGAATTCTCCTATATCCTCTAGTACTACAAAGTCGGCCACATAGGTGAAACTTCCAACAAACATATAAACATCCCTAACTATGGCGACTAGTTTCTTCCCGTGCTTTTGAGTCATTCTACCATTATAGTGTTATAGGCTTTACGTGTGATAATGTTCATTTGTAAAAAGGGATCGAAATAAGCAACAAACTTCCTAAAACTAATCATACATGGGAATGTTAGGTCATCCCTATCAATGCTGTTAATTACCTTTCTACGGCATAACTTCCCTACGTTCCCATATTCTTCTAACTCATTAAAAACTTCACCATCATCTGAATCATTGTCCGAATCTAGGAAAGGAGAAACAAGGGTGTATCTACTGATTCATTATCAGACTTAAGGTCATTCATATTAATTTCATTAGGTGGGTTTACAAAACCATTAAGAAATTGCTCAATATTCTCTAGGCGAGAATCGATGTAGGCCGAAAGTGCCTGTAGCTCGTCGAGCTCTTAAACAACTTTTGCGCGTAGCGTGGTTGGTAGGCCAGGTGGGTCTAAGGTTGGTGGTGGATTCGCGTTCTTCATAGCGAAGAAAGGAATAGTCAAGTTGAGGTTACAAAACAAATAACACAAAAAAAGACAGACTACAAGAAAGCTAATTGACAGAAATTAAAATCTCACTTGAAAGGAATCAAGCAAGTAGAACTAAGCTAGATAAAGTTCAAAACCTAACTATTCCCCACGCAGCTGCGCCAAAAACTTGGTGTTCGGTCGTTGTGAACTTCACAAGAAGTTTTACAACTCCCTAGGCAGTGTACCTAACCGTTGTAGTGTAGTATAGGCAAGACTCGGGGGTTGTTATCGTTCTCTAGGGGAATAGGTTGGGAAGGCTCGAACAGAATATAACAGAGGTCTAAGGGGTTGAGAGAAGATTATTTTTGTATTTTTATATTTTATGAAAGCAATTAAAATTCAGGTTTTGAGAGGTTTGGTTTGGTTTTAGCTAATTAAACTAAATATAAATCTAAACTACTTTGTTGATAACTATATGATAAACGAATGTATTTACTTAATCATGCACTACTTCCTAGTTTGCTTTTCCTAATCATGTTGCTTTGTCACACTTGCGATGATCTATGTAAATATTTCCTTATTCATGAGCGAATTACATGAAAACATCGTCTACGTAATATTCCGTTAAGACAACGCACAAGTAAGGTAGTACGAAGACTATTATAAAGCCCCTAAGAGTACATTACATGCATTAAAACACTTAAGTATGAAGATTGTTATAGATGGTATCCTTTCTACGCACTCGCATTTCCCTAGACGTCTATGCCAATTTAATATCTTATGACTAGTTTTCTAAAGCCTAACACACACATCCATCACAAGAAGCAACATTAAAAGGATCTATGATATGTGTAAAATACACATATCTATTTATACCTGAAATGACCCAATTAAGCCCAAAACAGACTAAAAATGGCAAAGATATGTTTGTTTTTGTGTTTTGTGTGTGCAGGTACGGATATATCATAAATTACAAGAAAACCATCAAGAACGGGCAAACACAAACACGAGAAACGGAAGAGCACAAAAGAAGCCAGAGATGCTAAGCCAAAGCTAGGAAAAGTCAAAAAGTCAAAGTTGTGGTCAACCATGGTCAACAGAAGTCAACCCACAAAAGGACAAAACCTCAAAAGTTACCACTTTAGTCCCTCAAGTTTTGAAAGATTACACAATTAATCCCTAAATCAAATGCGCCCATTAAACCCTAATACCATACCCAGAAATTAAATAACAAAAGCCCAAGCCCAAAAACATCCTACCCGGCCTAAATGCCCTAAACCCATTTCCCTTTTATAAAAGTCCAAGGACCAAATGTGCCATTTTTGAAAGTCATTTTACACTATAACTTGTGATAACCAAAGACAAGGACTGAATTTGCCATATGACTAAACTTCAAATCTAATTTACCCCTTCAGTTATAAAATAGGCGCGAAAGTTTGTTTCACTATTCATTCATCGTCTCGAGTTACCCTCAGTCAAAACAAAGGGGCTTTTCACAATTGATGGGCAGGATAGACAATTCAGGTGGAATAGTATACAATGGCAGGGTCAAAAACGTCATCTCATGGCATCTAATTGGTCATCCAATCAATCAATCACACGTGGCTAATAAAGAAAGCACAAGAAATGTTGGGATTTACACTAATCTCTCACTCAAAAGAAGCACAAGAGAGTCTCAAACGGATTGCCACGTTGGCAATTCGTGTGAGTTCAATTATGATCCAACGGATGAGATTACACCTTCAATGATTAGCTAATGATCAAAGGGATGAGAGGAGAGGAGCTTCTAACTAATTTTGGGACTAGAACATTCTTTGGCAGGTTATAAATATCACACTCATTCACACACATTGGATCTTCGTTTTTCCTTTTCATTAGTTTAGCTTTTAGCTTTTTAAATAGCTTATTGTAATTTTACTTTTAAAATCATTTGTAATCTCTTTTCAGTAATGTAATCAATCCTTTTTAGTTAATGAAATCTACTTTTTCTTATTGATCAATTGTTATAAGCTCTCAATTTACTCTAAGTGTTTGTACTATGACTCATAAGCTCACAATAAGTCAATTTCAGCTCTCTTAGTCTCTAAGCTAAGATAGAGCTTAAACAAGTCTTAATCTACTCATATACCTAAAATCAGCTTAAAATCCCTTGTTATTTGAACTAATGAGCCTTTGGAAGGAGAGCCAGTTAAGGAAGGGCTCTCAAGGACTTTTACTGGCTTATTTCTAATAAGCCAGAGCTGTTGATAAGCTCATTTGAGCAATTAGCTTTTGTTTAGCTAAAGCTTCAAGTAAGTTCTCCTTTAATTTCCTTGTCCTTTAATTTTAGCTTAAAAATTGCTTAAATAGCTTAAATTTGCTTATTTGCTTATTAATTGTGCTTATCTGTTTTCTAGCTGCTTATTTGAGTTTAATAATGTTAATTAGTGCTTATTAATAATCTGTTTTAGGCTGAATTACTTTAGATCATTGTAGTTTCATTTCTGTCTTAAAAACATATAAAAACCAAAAATATTAGTTAGCATCTAGTGTAGATCTTAGTTAAGCATAGCTTATAGATCTTTAATTTTAGCTTTAATAAATTGTTGATTTATGATTAATAAGCTTAATATAAGCTGTTGATCATCTGGTAATAAGACCTTGTCAAGTGGATTTCAAATTTTAAGCTTCAATCAAATATGTCAAGTAGTATAAAGGAGTGTTTGGTTTAACACACTTTGACCTAAAATAGTGAAAGTGAATTGTGATTTTTGCTTGAGTCAGTCGGCTTCTACATAATGTATAACTAATTGTAAAAGAGTTTTTAAGGATTAGATTTCAAAATTTAAAAAGTGTAAGCTATTTTTGAACCTTCTTGCACCAGGGGAGCTTTATTTTTTATCTAGCTTATCAAAGGCTTGATCTAAGCTTTTTAGGCTTAATTGTATGTTTGCTTGTATTCATTCTCATTCAATAGAAGTGTATTGTGTAGGACTTACCACTAAGGTAGCCTGCATTTGAGCTTTGTGATTTTACCATTTACATCAGGCATAGTATCAAACCGTTACTACTGCTTGCCTTTTTATTTCCATTTTAGAATAGCTTAAATAGGATTTAGGATTTAAATCTTAGTAAGTCTTTAGATTACATTTAGCTTAATTAAGTTTGAGTCTTATTTTTTATTTCTAGCTTATAACTTAGTGTACATTAGCTTTTAAAATTTCATCAAAAGCTCAAAAAGACCAAAAACAGTAGTAATAGTATTAAGCCTTCTAATCTTAGAATTTTAAGTTGTAGAATCTGATTTTCTTGTTTGAATTTATAGCTTATAGTTAGATTAATTAGTTTTATTAAGTTCAGCTTAAGTTTTTGGCACTTGAGCCTGTGAGTTTTTGAAGTTTGAGCTTTTTGAGTTTGTTCTTGAGCTAGCTGTTTTGATTCTCAAATTTAGTTGGTGTTAAGTGTTTTCAGATAAGCTAGCTTGTTTGAACTAGCTTATGCACATCATAAGCTACCTAGAACAACTTTTGGTTTTTAATTAAGCTTTTAAAATAAGAAGGTGTGCAAGGGTTTTTAAGTGAAATTAAGCTTTTTTTTAGCCAAAAGACTACTTTCTGAAGCAGCCATTAATTAGCTCTTTTTGAACTCATCTTGAGTTATAGCTTTAAACTACTTTTATTAAACAGTCTTAGTAATGTTGTGTTATTAAGTTTCTTGTTTTGTTTTTTTTCAAAAAATTTTCAAAATAAAAAAACAAAAAATAGCAAAAAGGTGTTGTTGCCTGATAGAACCCACGACCTCCCCTCATAGTCCATACGTTTTACCATTGTGCTTTCAATAGCTCATCCAACCATTCCTTGCACCATTTAATCTTTATACTTGATTTTCTTTTCCTTTTTCCTTATAAGCCGTAGCTATTTGGCTTATTCTCACAGCTTATTAGATAAGCTGGGTTCTTGGATTTATTTTTCTAGTATTCTTTATTGCTTCATAGATTTTCCCTGAATTTTTGATACTTTTTTATTAAGTTGTAGAGTATTTTTTAATCATTTTTTATAAGTTTTTTATTTTCGAAAAATTCATATGAAATAGATAATTTTTTAGAAAATTATAAAAAAATAATTTTTAGTTTTATTAAAAAAATCTTTTAGGTTTACCTTAAGAAAAATCATTTTTACACCTTTTAGATTTTAATTTTCATTTTTGAGCTTTAATTTTTAAGTTTAAAAATAGGATTTTAACTTTAAAAATAGTTAAAAATAGTTTTCTGAGTTTTTATATTATTTTAGACTTTTCGAAGTTTAAAAATCATTTTTCTCAATTTTTAGGACTTAATTTGTTATTTTTTAGGATTTAATTAGATTAAAATAGTTTTTAATTCAAAAATAATTAAAAAAATGTTTTTCTTTTTCTTAAAATTTTCTTTTGTCCTATTTTAGGTTTAGAAATTTAGTTTGCATTTTTAGGAGTTAATTTAGTGTTTTTGCTTATTTGTCGCGTTTTATTTGTTTCCCGTTAATTGTTAAGTGACTAATTGCTTTTAATTTTTCATTTTAATTGTTGCTTTTATTTAGTAGTTATAGAAACTGAAAAAACATATTTTCTCTCATTCAAATCATAATCCGAGCTAAAACGTGGTTTCAATTTCACAAGTCGTTGGGGAAACGACCCGGGTGATCATTCTTCCCGGTTAAATATACGTATTATATATTATTTATATCTTTTAAGAGTGAATTTTCCTTAGGGAATTTTCTTAATTGCTCTTGTGGTATTATATTATATATTTTATAGTGTATAAAAATCAACATTAGTTTTTGACGCCATTGCCGGGGACTTGTGTTAAAGATTCCGTCGTTTACGTTTGTTGAGTTTGGTTTGAAGATCCTTTCGTCCTCGAAAGTTTCATTTTTGTTAAAAATTTCAAAAATCCAAAAATCCAAAAAAAAAAATAATATAAAAAAAGTAAAAAATATTTTTCTTTTCTTTTTACTATAGTTATCACCTTAAATAAAAAAAATCAAAAATATAAAAAATTGTCCTTAAAAAGTAAATAAAATACACAAAGTTGGTAAAAGAACACCAACATATAATACCTTCAATTGAGGTATTATCATAAATAAGTTCCGGTGAACTTGAAAAGTTCCCAAATCGAACCAAAGATTCAAAAACTTGCCATTTGTGTCACTTACGAAATACGGCTCACCTTAAGAAGAAATTTTTAAGAGCTACCGTGAAGTAAGTTGATTATTTGGTTTTAAGTTGTCTTTCGTGTATCCGTTTAAAATTGATTGTAAAAAGAAAAAAATATATAAATTCAAAAATAAAAAAAATTTAGTGTAATTTTTGTTTTCTTTTTAATTTCTTTATTTTTAGTGCATGCGCACTCGTTCTCAAGCTCGTAATCGAAATCGTCGACAACAACAATTAACAACGGTTATTGTTGAGGAACCCGAGATTCCAATGGCCGACAATCGTACCATGGCTCAAATGCTACAAGCTCCCATCGAGGGATACGAAGATGCAATTGTTGTACCACCGATAAATGCAAACAATTTTGAGCTTAAACAAACTTTGATTAATCTTGTTCAAAGTAATCAATTTACGGGTAAGCAAGACCCTCATAATCATCTTCGATTTTTCAACAAGGTTACTTCTACGTTTAGACATCCCGAAGTTCCGAATACTTCGATTAAGCTTTTGCTTTTTCCTTTCTCTCTCGAAGGTGAAGCCCGGATTTGGCTAGATAAGGAACCACCTCGATCGATTCTAACGTGGGATGATCTTGTCTCGAAATTCATAAACCAATTCTTTCCACCTTCGAAAACAACTTACCTTCGAAATAAAATCATATACTTTCTACCAGAACCGGATATGATCCTTTAAGAAGCATGGGAACGTTTCAAAGAACTTCTTCGTCAATGTCCTCATCATGGTTTCTCGGAATTACACCAACTTGATACGTTCTTACATCCTTGAATACCAATGATCAAGATGCTTTAGATTCCGCCGCGGGTGGCAATTTTCTAGATAAGATGCCTCGTGATGGTTTAGCCATTATTGAGAGTAAATCTAAGGTTCGTTATTCAAGAAGCCGTGCAATTGAACCAAGAGAGAGTACGAATGCTCCTCTTTCTACTTCTACACCTCCTAATTCTTTTGAATTTCAACAACTCGCCGCTTCTCTTGAAGACAAAATGGATATTCGAATGAGCCGATTAGAAAAAATGATTAGTGAAAAGAATGTTACGACTCCTGCTACCGTCAAAGCAGTCGAGGAAGTTTGTGTCACCTGTGGTTCAAACTATAATTTCAACAATTGTCCGCTAACAAGGAATGAATTCCCCGTTTTTCATGATAACATTCATCAATTCCAACAAATCACCGCCGTTGGCAACTTTGTTCAAAGGAATCCTCCTAATTTGGAAAATCAGATGAGACCACCCGGTTTTAATGTTCAAAACAACCAAGGAAACCAAAGCCGATATCAAGGAAACAATTTCAATTCGAATCAAAACCGTGGAAACAATTTCAATCAAAATCATCAAAACAATCAAGGTCAAGTTTACCAACCACCAACCAATCAACCACTGGTTTACCAAGTTCCACCATATCAAGCTCCTACTCCCCAAATCCAAGGTGTTACGAAAATGGATTTTGAAAACTACGTCAAGGCAAATGATGCAGTGTTGAAGAATGTTCAAAATCAAGGTCAAAATTTGCAAAATCAAATGGCTAATGTTACGAGTTTGTTGACAAATCTTTGTAATAATTTCAAAGATTTCGCATCTACTTCGAATTCGGGTACTCTTCCAAGTCAAACCTAACTAACCCTCGTCAGCAAATTAATGCTATCACCACAAGGAGCGGTAAAATTTTGGAAGGACCTTCGAATCCTCTTGTTCCTACTCCCGTTATTTCAAATCCTCAAAAAGAACCCGAAAAAAACCCGGAGACGTCAACGGAAAAAGTACAAAATCCAAATTTGGAAAATACCGCACATGTCCCACCTCCGGAGGAAAAAGATTCCATTTTTATGGAAATTCCAAAACCAAAAGCAAAGAAAACCGTTAATGTTGAAATTCAAGATCTTAATTATCCAAGACCAAATCAATCTAAACTTCCATATCCCGAGAGGATGAAAGTAAGAGAGAACGATAAACCAAGTGCTCAACATAGCCGGTTTTTGAAGATGTTCAAACAACTTCGTTTAGAGATTGGATTAAAAGATGCTCTTGTCTAAATGCCAAAGTTCAACAAATGGTTAAGCTCATTGCTAAGGAACAAAGAGAAGCTCGAGGAGATCGCCATCATAACCGTGAATGCTGAATGTTCCGCCATCATCATGAACAAAGTTCCTGAGAAGCTCGAAGATCTAGGAAAATTTCTTATCCCATGTGCTTTACAAGAACTTGATAGGACTAGTGCTTTAGCTGATTCTGGAGCTAGCATTAACCTTTTACCTTATTCTATCTACAAGAAACTTGGGCTTGAAGCGTTGACTCCTACTCGAATGACACTCGAGCTTGTCAATCGTTTCATTACTCACCCAATGGGCATAGCTGAGGATGTTGTAGTTATAGTTGATGGGTTCACTTTTGAATTTGTTGTGGTTAATTTTGAACCAGACCCAAGAGTGCCTATTATCTTAGGAAGACCCTTCCTTCGCACCGCAAAAGCTCTCATTGATTTGTACGAAGAAACATTGACTTTACGAGTAGGAAAGGAATAACTTGTTTATTATGCCGATAAATCTGAGAAAAACAAAAATAAGCATTTTGTTCACGCCATTTCTGTCATTGATTTTGGAATCCGATTTCTCAAAAAGATGAACCCGTATTTGTGGCAGTACCACTACTCATTCTGATGATCCTTCTCCTAGTTCTTCTTAGATGAAGACTAGTGATAATTTTGAGAAGTTCGCCGATGAACTTGCTCCTCTTGATTCGTTACAACCGGGTAATGATGATTCGACTCTTAAGAAGGACTTACATGAAGAAATTTTCAAAATCATTTAAATCCTCTTTTTGAATTTGATGACAATTTCAAATCTAGCACCATAAATCCTCTTTTTAATAAAATGGAAGAAGATGTCGAGATCAAAAATTCCAACATTTCCGATGAGCCAGTTTTACTTAACACACCTTTATCCGATGAGGTTGCTCAAGAAGACAATAATGATGAGATCAATGCTTTTCTAGCTATGGAAGTTTCTTCTAACTTTGAGGAAGGTTATTTCGATTCAGAAGGAGACGTAACTTTTCTTGATAATTTGCTTAGTGATGATGCTTCCTATAATCTCACTTCCGAAGTGATTTCCGATCATGAACCAGAACAAAATGAATCTTCGATTATGTTTTCTCCAAGAAGTGATCCTCTTCACCATGAGTTCGCCGATGAACTTTTAACACTTCTTTCGAGGAATGATCGTGCGTTTAGGGAATATCTTAGTCTTATGACAGTGCTTTGTGAGATTTCAACTTCCCAGTCACAGGAAAATGTTCATGCTAATCAAAGTTCAGTTATCGAGTCTCTTCCCGTATCTCCTATCCCCGTTGAGGATAGTGAGCCCGCTCAAGAAGAGATCGATATTTTCCTTGTTCCAGATGATTTAATTCCACCAGGTGTTGAGAATGATGATTCCGAAGATGAAGATAATGAGTTACCTAACCTTGACCATCAAGATGATCCGTCAATTCCTCGTCCTCCACCGGAACCACCGGATGTTGAGAAATGTTTTGAACCCAAAGCGGGTATTTTGATAACCAAAGTGTTTAAGGGTGTTTCTAAACCGCATGATTTTATGGCCGATATTTTACCCACCCTTCCCACCCTTGTTTCAGATTTGACCTTCATTCTCTTTCTTTCTTCATTTCTCTCCTTCGGGAGTGAAGACACCATTTTTGACCCCGGCATCATCACCTTTCCATTTTCTTATCTAGAGCCGGTGGCATTTTCAATGGAAGTTTCTTGTTCTAAGTGTTGCTCTCCCTAAGGACAAATGAATTCAGGGATCGAGTCGAGCTTGAAAACAAGCCGCTTCGTGGGAGTTCACCCCATGCTTATCCTTTTCTATTTTTCTTTCTATTTTTAATGTGTTGTGATGTGTTGTGGCTATCCTCTTCCGGTTTCTTGTTGTTTGTTGTTTGTTGTGATTTTTGCAGGATTGACCCAACAATTTCTGAAGACTCTCGTGTCCGGTGTTGTATCCCGTTTCACTCGAGCTTCTCATCCTTTGTTTGAAATTAGTTTGGGGAGATCCGATATCCTTTCATCTTATCGATTAACGTTTATTCTTTGAATAATTAATAACGGCTTAGATTGTCATAGACCCGACTTTAATATTGAGGCGACAAATGTTTGTTTTTAGTTTGGGAGAGAATCTTTCGATTTGATGTTGCCTGCCTTATTGTTATGTTCTCACGTTACCCGTTTTTCCATAAAAATAGCCAAAAGTTAAAATTTTGTGATCTGATTTGTAGAAAAAAAATAAATATTAGTTAGTTGCTAAAAAAAAAAAGAAGTGTTAAGACACGATGTAGTTTTCCGTTGGTGAGAATAAGAAGTAATTTTTGACCCGATCGAACGTGTAGAGTTCTAGCTTTTACCCTTAACAATTAATGATGATAGTTTGTGCTAGTCTCATGTAGACTTTAAACATGCTAGACTTGAAATCATTAGTAAAAATGCAAGACTTGGTGCTTATCCCAAGTAGTTTTTAATATGCCAAGTTGGGTTTTATATAGGACATAAGTATTTGCGAATTTCTTTATTAGAATTTTAAATTGCATAAGAATAAGAGATGATAGTGTTGATAACGGAATTAGGATGCTAACAAGGTTTATTGGAAAACTTAAAGGCTATTATACGAATAAACTTGTGTTTTTCTTCCCCGAAGTTCTTAAAATGATTAATTTATACCGTGTTCTTTTAATTTTTACAAATTAGTAGTTTTGCTCTTAAAAGTCTAATCAACATATTTAGAGAAAAAACTTTATCAATGAATTCAACATCGTTGGTAAATAAGAATTTTAGTTCAAGTTTTTACTTTGGTTTTCTAAAAATAATGTGTTGAATTGTGCTCTTAAAAAAAAGAAAAAAAAATATAGTTGGTGAATAAAAAGGATGCAAGTTATAAATCCTTAGTGGTAATAAGTAATATACAAACTCCATCGCAATAAAGTACATGGGCATTTGTCGGTTCGCTCCCGATGTGAATCGAAAGTAGGATGGAGGATGTATATTTAGGGTTGGTATCATAATAAGTACACGAGCTCTTGTCGGAGGCGTGGCCGATGTGTCGTCGAAAGAAAAGTGATACCAGTTCCTAGCCTAATAATGTAAATAGTAATAATAATGTTGCAAGTTAGAAAATAAATAGTAAAAGTTTCCTTTTCTAAAACCAAGGTATTCTTTTGAACTAAGGTTTGCAAAAGTCTACAAGGCTTTTTCATCGGAAGTTCATGCGTCTCGATTATTATTCTCCGGATGGGGTGTCAAAAGCCTTAGCACTTACCCGATGACGGTGGGATGCTATAGAAGAAAGTCATTTCATGGGACAAGTTGAACCAACGATGTTTAGCCTAAGGAGGTTTTTGTTTGCTTGGAGTTGGTTGATCTTACTATGTTATTACATTTTAGCCCAAAAGGCCGATGTGTAAAGCTTGGTCGAATTTCAACTATCTAAATTTGTGGATTTAATGGTTTAAATTAATTTGAGCACACAAACTTAAATATGTTGAATTTATGTCGGAAGTGAAATTAAAAGTTGTATTTAAGCAGTCTTGCATCTTAGCTCGTACTTACGGTGATCTAATTTTTAAGCTTAGCATTGGGTAAAGTGAAAAATGGGTAATGATAAGTTATCTTTTTAGACACTTTAAATATATGATTTATGTCGGGAAGAAAAATTCACAAGTTGTAATTATAAGTAGTCTTAGCATCTTAGATCGTACTTAACAGTGATCTTATTTTTAAGCTTAGTATGGGAAAAGTGAAAAATCGGGAATGACGAAGTTATCTTTTAAGACATTTTTTAAGTGCTTTTTGTTCCATGATCCTAAAAGTTACCACTACGGTAATGAAAACAATACATTATGTCAACACAAGAATAAGTTGTAGTTAGATAGTCTATCAAGAAAAATCATAAAAAATATAAAAAATCTTTGAAAATGAGAATTCGGGTGTTTTATAACTTGTGATCTCTTAGCTCTCTCAACAAAAATCTTTGCTACTTTTCAAAGGTTTAGTTTGGGGAATTTTGGAGGTATTTGGTTATAAGGCATGTAATATTGCGTGAGGACACGCAATCGTGACCCAATTAAGCCCAAAACAGACTAAAAATGGCAAAGATATGTTTGTTTTTGTGTTTTGTGTGTGCAGGTACGAATATATCATAAATTACAAGAAAACCATCAAGAACGGGCAAACACAAACACGAGAAACGGAAGAGCACAAAAGAAGCCATAGATGCTAAGCCAAAGCCAGGAAAAGTCAAAAAGTCAAAGTTGTGGTCAACCTTGGTCAACAGAAGTCAACCCACAAAAGGACAAAACCTAAAAAGTTACCACTTTAGTCCCTTAAGTTTTGAAAGATTACACAATTAATCCCTAAATCAAATGGGCCTATTAAACCCTAATACCGTACCCGAAAATTAAATAACAAAAGCCCAAGCCCAAAAACATCCTACCCGACCCAAATGCCCTAAACCCATTTCCCTTTTATAAAAGTCCAAGGACCAAATGTGCCATTTCTGAAAGTCATTTTACACTATAACTTGTGATAACCAAAGACAAGGACTGAATTTGCCATATGACCAAAGTTTAAATCTAATTTACCCCTTCAGTTATAAAATAGGCGCGAAAGTCTATTTCACTATTCATTCATCGTCTCGAGTTACCCTCAGTCAAAACGAAGGGGCTTTTCACAATTGATGGACATGATAGACAATTCAGGTGGAATTGTACACAATGGCAGGGTCAAAAACGTCATCTCATGGCATCTTATTGGTCATCCAATCAATCAATCACACGTGGCCAATAAAGAAAGCACAAGAAATGTTGGGATTTACACTAATCTCTCACTCAAAAGAAGCACAAGAGAGTCTCAAACGGATTGCCACGCTGGCAATTCGTGTGAGCTCAATTGTGATCCAACGGATGAGATTACACCTTCAATGATTAGCTAATGATCAAAGGGATGAGAGGAGAGGATCTTCTAACTGATTTTGGGACTAGAACATTCTTTGGCAGGTTATAAATATCACACTCATTCACACACATTGGATCTTCGTTTTTCCTTTTCACTAGTTTAGCTTTTAGCTTTTTAAATAGCTTATTGTAATTTTACTTTTAAAATCATTTGTAATCTCTTTTTAGTAATGTAATCAATCCTTTTTAGTTAATGAAATCTACTTTTTCTTATTGATCAATTGTTATAAGCTCTGAATTTACTCTAAGTGTTTGTACTATGACTCATAAGCTCACAATAAGTCAATTTCAGCTCTCTTAGTCTCTAAGCTAAGATAGAGCTTAAACAAGTCTTAATCTACTCATATACCTTAAATCAGCTTAAAATCCCTTGTTATTTAAACTTATGAGCCTTTGGAAGGAGAGCCAGTTAGTGAAGGGCTCTCAAGGACTTTTACTAGCTTATTTCTAGTAAGCCAGAGCTGTAGAAAAGCTCTAAGAGTAATTTGCTTCTGTTAAGCTGAAGCTATTTGTAAGTTTTCCTTTAATTTCCTTGTCATTTAATTTCTAGCTTAATAATTACTTAAATGCTTAAGTAGCTTCTTAGTTTTTGCTTAACTTCTTATTGCTTGCTTATTTTGTCATCTAGTTAGCTTAACTGAGTTAGATTCAGTCTATTTTTGTTCTTTGATAATCTATCTTAGGTTTATATAGTTAGAATATAGTTGTATCAAATTCTGTCTAAAAATCATAAAAACTAAAAAATTAGTTAAGCATAGCTTATAGATCTTTAATTTTAGCTTTAATAAATTGTTGATTTATGTTTAATAAGCTTAATATAAGCTGTTGATCATCTGGTAATAAGACCTTGTTAAGTGGATTTCAATTTTAAGCTTTAATCAAATCTGTCAAGTAGTATAAAGGAGTGTTTGGTTTAACACACTTTGACCTAAAATAGTCAAAGTGAATTGTGATTTTTGCTTGAGTGAGCTTCATAATCAATGATAACTAGTTGTAAAAGAGTTTTCAAGGATTAGATTTCAAAATTTAAAAAGTTTAAGGTATTTTTAAACCTTCCTGCACCAGGGGAGCTTTATTTTCTATCTATCTTGTCAAAGGCTTGATCTAAACTTTTTAGGCTTAGTTGTATGTTTGCTTGTGTTCATTCTCACTCAATAGAAGTGTATTGTGCAGGTCTTACCACTAAGGTAGCCTGCATTTGAGCTTTGTGATTTTACCATTTACATCAGCAGTAGTAACAACAGTTACTACTACTTGCCTTTTTGATTTCCATTGTAGTTAGCTTAAGTAGGATCTAGGTTTTAAAACTTAGTATATTTTTAGATTAGTTATAGTTTAATATAGTTTAAAGCTTAATTTTCATTTTCAAACTTATTTGCTTTGGAACATTTAGTCTTAAAAAGTCATATAAAAGCCAAAAAGCAAAAAATAAGTAGTTTAGATAATTTTCTTAGTAGGGCTTAATTTAGTTACTAATTTGAAAAACTGAATAGTAGGGCTTAATTAGGATTCATTAGTTAGCTTATCCTCAAAAGCTTAGCTTCTGTCTTGCCTTATTAAGCATTTGAGCTTTGCTTAATTTTAAGTTTCTTTTGAGTTTTCTCCTTAGTTTTTAGTGTTTAGCTTAAAATTTAGATAGCTTAGAGAGTTTTCAGTTAAGTTTTCTTGTCATTTTTAGCTTAAGCACATCATTAGCTTTCTAGAACTTCTTTTGGTTTTGAAAATGAGCTTATATTAAAACTTGTGCAAGCTTATAAATCCAAATAAGCAAAAGTGAGCTCAAAAGCTCACTTCCTGTGGACAGCTTATACTTAAGCTGTTTCAGTGCTTATTTGTCATTTTCAGACAAAAAGTGTAGTTTTAAAGTTGTTTAAAATCAAGTTTTTAATAAGTTTGGATAATTAGTTTTTGTTAAAAGTAAAAAAATATAAAATATAAAAAAGTAGCAAAAAGGGGGTGTCTGCCAACCTCGAACCCACGACCTCACTCTTACATACCCAACGTGTTAACCATCATGCTACAATAGCTCATCCGTTATCATTCCTTTCCATTTAATAGATAAGCAATAAGCCATTTTCTCAGCTTATTTGATAAGCTGAGTTGAGTCTTCTATTTTTCCTAGGTTCTTTGTTACATTTTACACTTTTCCTGAATTTTGCAAATTTTTCCTTTTATTTTATAATTTCCTAGGAATTTTCGTAGGTAAAATTTTTAGAAAATAGATAAAAAATAGAAAAAAGTTTCAGAAAATTACAAAAAAAATAGTTTTTAGTTCTAAAAAAATAGCTTTAGTTTTACATGAAGAAAAATCATTTTCACCCTTTTTAGATTTTAAATTTCATTTTTGAGCTTTTATTTTTAATATTAAAAATAGGATTTTAATTTTTTAAAATAGTTAAAAATAGTTTTCTTAGTTTTTATGTCATTTTAGACTTTTCTAAGTTTAAAAATTATTTTTCCCAATTTTTAGGACTTAATTTGCTATTTTTTAGGATTTAATTAGATTTAATTAGGTTTTTAATTCATAATAAATTCAAAATAATCAAAAAAATATTTTTCTTTTTCTTAAAATTTTCTTTTGTCCTATTTTAGGTTTAGAAATTTAGTTTGCATTTTTAAGAGTTAGTTTTACCTAACTTGCTTATTTGTCCGTTTTTAATTTGTCCCGTTAATTGTTAAGTTGTTTAATAGTTTTAATTGCTTTCTTTTTAGATTGTGCTTTTAATTGATTAGATTATAGAAAACCCAATCAATCTTCGAACCCATTCAAATCAATATTCAATATCAAACGAGGTTTCAATTTCTCAAATCTTTGGGATAACGACCCGGGAGATCATACTTCCGGAAAACATACATATTATATATTATATTATATATATATCTTTTAGAGTGAATTTTACCAAGGGTGACTTTAGAAAAGTTCTTAATTGCTCTTTTGGAATATTATATATTTTATTGTGTGTTTAAAACTTACACAATCAATCACATTGGGCTATCCCAAAGGATACCATTACATTAGGCTATCTCGAAGGATACCATTACATTAGGCTATCTCAAAGGATACCATTACATTAGGCTATCCCGAAGGATACCATTACATTAATCATTGAATCCAAGCTAAATTTAAATTTATCATTCCTTACCCCTTTTCGTCATTACGTACTTTTCTAATCATATACTTTTTCATTTATATTTTTATTGCCTTATGCAATTCTAGCTCACCCTTTATCATTCACTCTTATTATTCACACAACAACCGAAGATACTTGCATTCTCCATGTAATCACAATACGACATATGTTTTAACATTTCATTCATCGTTCTCTTATCAACCCTAAGTTGACAGCTTATTCAATTTTCTATACTAAAGCATCATTTTAGTTTGCTTAACTTTTCGCACCTAGACCTTAAATATGTTATAGAATATGCTCACTTACTTTACTTTATTCATCAATACATTCCTTTCATTCATTTATATGATTCTAATCGTTCTTTACCATTCATTCATTTGGTTTAACTTAAAGTATACTCGTCTATCCATTTTACTTATCATATCTATCCTTCATATATGAACAAGATTGCATTCATAATTATTTATTACTTGAATACGTTTCATACATAATCACATCATACCATCATGTTATACATTATTATGTTTTCTTCATTACATGACTTATCATACTTCAACCCTTTATTGCTAATTCATATAAGCACTTTCCTTCAATTCATAATAATTTTCACTTAGGCAACTTTTTCATAATTCAAACATTTTCACATTACTTAGCTCGTACTTACATACTCCCATCATTGCTTATTAAAATGCAATCCTATGCATTTATCTTTGGTCAAGTATTTCTTAAACTCATATCATCATATACATCTTACTTTACTTATTTATATATATATATAGCTTACCATAGACTTTACATTATATAAACATATACCTCTATACGTAACACTTTTCCAATTAGTGCTTCACATTCTTAGCCACATTCATAACTCCTTAAGTCTATGGCAAAATAACATATACCACATTACAGTTTCATTCTATGTCCATACATTATCATTCTATTTGCCGCAAGCACTTAACTATCGTATAACTAAGGCATTCACATTCTTCGTTACTTAAACTTTCGGCAACGCATCTAAGAGTGGTCTAAGTTTAGGCATCCTATAGAGGAAATCTACTTCTCTGAACACACCCCATAAATTCCGGTTCAATAGTATTATACTTTTTCCGATATTATCTTTTACTTTATACACGTTACGTTTGATCTGCATTTACCAGGAAGTTAAACCGGCGTAAATCGAAAAACTTCATCGGCCGTACCCGGCATCGTTATTAATTTAGATTAGGCTTTTATATATGAGATATTTAAACTTTCCTGAGTGTTTCAATGATTTTTAATCACTTTCGATATTAATTTTAGGGTTTCATCTTTTAAATTACGTTTTTCGCGTTTTTGACCAAACGGAACCCCAAATACTTGAAATCTTTTCGTGTAAACTCAAGTTATCGATAATCATACACCCTAAGTCCAAAATTTCGTGATCATACTCATGCCTTCACTACTATCCATGAAATTTTAGCCTATGGACAAGCTTGGACTTGAAATTAAATCATTTATGCTCCACTAACTCAAAATTTGAAAACATAACCATGCATGTGAAGGAAAATGACCAACTTAGATTGGCTAGTGGACATATTGCATGCATGCCATTTCTTACACACTTATACTATTATTGATGAGCCAAGACCAAGCCATGAGTTAAACTTGGAGTCAAAGTTGGCTTGAACTTTCCCCTCCCCCTCCTTTTGGCTAGTTTTGGCCGAACCCAAGACCACACACACTCTTGGTGTGTGTTGGGCACATGTGTGCATATATGAACCTTAAAACCCTAATCCATGTCCTATAAATACTATGTTATATCACAACCAGGGTTCACTTTCATTTCCAAGCCCCAAACAAAAACTCACATCTCTCTTTCTCTCTTTCTTTGCTCACGGCACAACAACACCCAACTAGGGTTTCATTTTCTTTGATTCCTGTATTACAATTCAAATAATCCAAGAGCATTCCAAGAGTTTCCTAAGGTAGATCAAAGTGTAATTTCATTATTTATAAAGGTTTCTCAAGATTTAAAGAGTAGGGGTTTTGAAATTAAACTTGGTTTTCAAATCTTACTATTTTTCTTTCAAGATCTCATTGTGTTCCATCTGTTCATCGATCTTTTTGTAAGCAAACCCAAACTCCTTTTGTTATTTACTTAATTTTTCTTTATATGTTTATCCAAGATCCATACATCCAATGTTGTGTTTAATTTTTAAAGATTTTAAAAGACAAGATTCATGAATAATGATACAACATTAGTCTCCTAAAGTCAGAATTATTATGTCTTACTTGGCGAGATGATATTGATGATGTTGCAACAATAGAAATGAAAGGATTAGGTTAGATTTAGGTGTGGTTTTATGGTGGATTAGTTGTGAACAGAGATTAGGCTAGACTAGACACTATTGTGAAGTTTGGATGGATTTTGATTGCGTTTTTGACAAAAAGAGCTTGATGTCCCAAATTTGTTTTGAGGTTTTGAGCGACCTAAAAATATTTTCATAGGCGTAAATAGTAGTAATTTGAAAGAGCTTTGTTTCGAATAAAATAGTTTGTCACAAATATATCGCACTTTAAAATCGGACTTAAAACGGTCAAGTTATAGCCAAATGAACTTGAAACATTTTTCGGCAAACAAACAATGAATAGTTGTGCTTGATGGAAAGTTTTAAAAAGGTATTCGGTACACTTTATTGCCAATTTTGGACTATTACTAAACACTATGAAACATATAGTAACAGACATCATATATAGATTGACATCAGTTTGACACGAGCGCCATAACAATATTTTCGGACAACAAACGATAAAGTCTTTAATAAACATATTAAGTTTGGTAAAACTTAGCGATCAATACATGAAGTAAAGCGACTATGGTTAGTTTTATCGCATTGATTATATGGAAACTTTAAACAAATATAGGGGAACGGTAGTAACGTCTTGATTCTAAAAACTTTCCCAAAATAGAAACTTTCTAACAGTAGTAATTTTTTGGATGAACGCCAAGACTATACGAAAAACTCATATTTTATTTTAGATCATACTTTATAACAAGCTAAAAGCGCTAAACACATATGATGTCTTTTTTTTCTCTTGAAAGCGTGTCGTACAAGTTTTTTCATCTTTCGTTTACCCTAAGAGCGTCATTTATTTAGGTCGCGTTAGGACCTTTCGGCTTATTTCTCCTCGTATGATTATCGATACACCACTTGCTTAAAAGGTGAGTTCATAGCCCCAACGTTTTAACCAAGTTTTCAAATGCTTCATACTTTTGGGGTGAGAAACATGTTTTCTTTTAAAATTGTGGACACAAGATCATAACATGAGTTTTACATGTTTATGTGTTGCCTAAGTTTACTTACAAACCACTATTGCCCGATACTATCATGACAGTTATTCACTTATTGCCCATAGGATTGGGTTAAGTGAGCCGTGAAATACTTAAAAAAGATCTATTGGGACTATACTACCCCCTATCTGGTCAGGTTTACATTAGCTCTAACAAACAGATATATGTCATGTCGATTGTGCGTGGTGGTGGTCTTTGTTTGGGACAAATAAGCCATTAAGGGCAGGAATACTATGTGGCATGATATGATATGCCCTACTTTATTAGCATCGGTGTCATGAGTTTAGCGTAACAGTAAATACTTTTTATGTGATGCTGTATCTATTATGGTAGTCGCATGCGTTTTGAAATCTTGTGGTCCACTCTTGCATTAACTTAAACCTATGAATTCACCAACATTATGTTTAAGCGATTTAAACATGTTATCTGCAGGTGGCTTAGCCTTGGCTGATTCTTGATGCTGAAATGGATTCTAACGTGCTATGTGACTTCGCCAATTTTCAAGACTTATCTATTATATACTCCGTTGTCATTATCAATACTTGTATGCTTTCCGATACATTAACTCTCTTATGACTGGTTGTAAAACTTAAATTTATTTTCTTATGCAACGAGTACAACTTTTTCAAACGTCCATGATTAGTGGTCGTTCTTTATTGCTTTGTGTTTAGATTGTTATGACGTCACGGCCCTCGATTACACAGGTATTCCGTCCATTGCCCGTCTGGAGGGTGAAGACAGAGTTGGTTAATCAATCTAGAGGTTTTAGAGAATCAGGTAGTTATACAAGGTCCTGGTCTATAACCAATATGTGAATCCATGTGCCTCAATCTGTGCTTACGTGTTCCTATCCTTGCTTATACATATATATATAAATATATATATTTTTAACTATATATATCTATATTATATATATATATTTATAATAGATTCCTATAATACTTGAGACTTAATATATATTGCCATAATTTACCTTGCCGCTTCATTTCAATCGTTCTTTATGCCTTGCATGGTTTCATATAAAGGAGATTTATATAAACTTTTGCTTGTGCAGATCATGGCAGCTTCAGCTATTGCTATTTCTTCTGATTCTTCGAATGAGAGTGTGGGATCATTGCCCTCTCAGGTTATTCTTTTTGGTGATATTCCTACTGTTATTCCTTCTACTTTTGTGGTTGCTCCAGAGACTTCTACTATTGCTCCTGTTATTTCATTTGTCGCTCTTGTGGTTGAGACGACTCTTGTCGCTTCACCCACTGGATTGTGTGGCTTGGTTCCCTATTCAGGTTTCGATTCTGATTCACCAGATGAGATGTCCTCACTAGAGCACATTTCCCCGCTACTAGCTATTCCACCATTCTTATGCACCAATTCTTCTAAGGCTTCTGATTCTTCTGATGGTCCACCATCGCAGGACCCTTATGTTGCTACCGTTGCTCGTTGGAGGAGCAGGGTAACAACACGTCCATCATCATCATCTAAGTTTCATATTTCATGTTACTGCCCCGCCTGGTATTCGTCGACGGTCAACGATTCTTATCCGACCCAGGAGGCTATTCCTTTTGGTCGACCTTACTGCACTCATCTTAATGGGCCGCGTAAGTTGTTGACTGCGAGGAAGATAGTTAGACCTTTACCAGCTCGCAGAATAGCATCGAGGAATGCATCACCTCGTTCTTCAGACCATCACTCATCTTCTTCTAGTTCATCTTCGGATTCTTTGCCAGTTCATTTCTTCGGTTGGATGCATCGATCATGCTCATTCTGATCTTCGACAGAGATGTAATCACCTAATTTGGTGTTACCCTCCGAGGGAGAGTGGTATGTGCTGTAAATACACATACCATGTTCCTATAAAAACGGACTTAAATGACTAAAACCTACCAAAAATACATTGGGTATTTGTAGTTTTGCATTGAATTGTGCAGAACGATATCAAAAAGAAACCAAAACAAACAAAACTAAGCACCGGTGGATGGAAAAGACAAAAGTCAATCCGAAGCCAAGTCAACAAAGGTTCAAGAAAGTCAGCACAATGAGAAAAATACAACTTGAGGGAACTAAAACTCACACCTCCATAGTTGTATTACAAAAGAAAAAGACAAGGGTCGAAATTGCAAACCGGGCGAAGTTTTGCAATAAGGTTATAAGAGATGAGGGGCCAAAGCTGCCAACCTTCCCAAACTCCATCTTTCCCGCCCAACAAAACCCAGGTACAGAGTAGGGATGTCTTCCCATACCTTCTACCCTGCAAACCACTCAACACCCTAGATAAATCATTTCAACCACTCCACTTCCCCCCCCCCCAGCTGTATAAGTGCCATGTTGGCAATCCCTCACCATTCCCAAGTATTTTCGATGGCTATGATTGACTCCAAAGAAGCACAAAAGAAATTGAAGGCTGGGATTTGTTTTAGAATCACCTCACACAACAAGCACACTTGGTTTTTGTCTCTACAAAGAAACACAGAAGAAAGAAGTCGAAGAGAAGAAGACTTCGGCTATAAATAGAGCCTTTTGTAAGCCTTTGAGGCAACTAGTTAGTTTTTAATTTTTAATATAACTTAGCTTATTTCAGTTCTTTTAAAACTCATTTACAGCTTTTACTTTCAGCTTTGTAACACTTTCAAGTTTTAATGCAAATTTGATGTTTTAAATCAATTTACAATTCCAAGTATTAAGTTTCTTAATTGTGTTGTTTTATGTTCAAAAAAAAGCTCTCAATACAGCTTGTTTATAAGCTGCTTTAATTAAGTAAATTTAAAAAGTTAAGTAGTTAAGAGAAAATCACAAAAATCACTCTCAAATACACCACAGCTTATTTTATGGATGATAAGCCAAGTTTGATGGGCTTATGGACACTAACTAGCGTGTTTTATACAAGCTAGAGCTTGAAGAGTTCTTGTTTAGCCCTGTTTTGAGCAAGGGTGTTGTAAGTTTCTCTTTCTCTTATTTCTCTTAGTTACTGCAGAACTGCTTATAGTGCTTATTTGTTACCTATAATTGCTTATTTATGCTTAATCATGATGTCTAGTGCCTGTTTTGCTTAATTGTTAGTTTGAAAATAGTTTGTGTCACTTTCTTAGTTAGTACTGTTAGTTCATTTAATAAAACTGTTAGTTTTGAGTTAACACTGTTAGAAAAATTCAGCTTATTTAAGTGCTTATTCTTAATTAAAGTCTGCTTATAATTGTACTTAATCAGATTGGTTATAGGGATAATGGCTTTTTTAAACAATATGAAAAGAAAAAATGATTTGAACAACTTTCAGAGGGATGTTTAGAACAGCATACTTAACTCCAAGTTTAGTGACTGAAGCTAGTTCAATTTCTTTGGCTTCCAAAGTATCAGTACATGAACTCAAAGGTAGCAGTACTAACTCCAAGTTAGTACTGTTAGTTAAAACTGTTAGTACTGTTGGTTCATTCTTGCTGATTAGCTTATGATTTCTGCTTGTTTAAGATTTGCTTAGCTTTTTAGATAAGTAAAGTCATTACTTTACCTGCTGGCATATAGTAAAAAACTACTTTAGCTATATGCCTTTTCATAGTAAATTTTAAGAGTTTATCATTTGTAGCTTTTTTAGCTTATTTTTCCATTCTAGAGATTATTGGTAGTTGCTTATTCTTATGCTGATTGCTTAATAGTGGATAGTTAAATATCTGTTTTTGCTATTTGCTTATTTCATGTTTTTCATTGTTTTGTTAAAGCTAGCGTACTAACTTAAAGCTAGCAGTACTAACTTAAAGCCAGCAGTACTAACTCCAAGTTAGTACTGATAGTTAATACTGTAGTACTGTTGTTTAGATACTGCCGATTTTTCAATGCTTAATTAGCTTAATTGCTTTTTGAATTTGCTTATTAGAGTTGGTTTAGCTTATTTGGTTTGTCTTAAGCTTATTTGAGCCTATTTGTATCTTAGTGTAAAAGTTTTAAGTGTTTTTACCATTTCTAGCTTGTATGCTTGTTCTAGCTTATTTTCCTTGCTTATTATTGAGTGCATTTGCCTATTAGGTTTAGTGCCCAATCATATTCAAATCTTTGTCCTTCAATCATCAATTATCAATCCGTAATTCGATTTTCCATTCAAGCCTCGTTGGGACATAACGACCCAGAGACACTCTATATTGCTTTCGGTTTCATTGATCTCGTAGATTTTGATCCTTTGTTGTATTTATATTTGTTTAAATTTATCTATATATAAAGGAGTAAGTTTGCGCGAGTCAAATTTTGGCGCCGCTGCCGGGGAGGCTAAAAACGATTATCGTTACGTTTGAAAATTTGTGTTTGAATCTGTGAATATTTTCTTCTATAAAAATATAAAAAGTACAAAAATATTTTTCATTTTCTTTTACTAGTATAATTATCATATAAAAACAAAAGAAAAACCAAAAATATAAAAACATTGTCCATAAAAAGAAATAAAATTCACAAATTGGTAAAAATACCAAAATATAATATTCTCAATTGAGGTATTATCATAATAACTTCCGGTGAACTTGTTGGTTCCCGCAACTCGTACAAAAGATTCCAAAACTTGCCATTTGTTCTCTTAACGACGAGGCTCACCTTGAAAAGTTAAACAAACTATAAAGTGGGTATAAGGAGGGTTGTTCCAAGGAACTACGACCCGAAAGGAGAAATAAGCTTCGCGCTATTCCTACTCCTCCGCTCACCTGTGCGTTTATCTTTTTGAGAGCTACCGTGAAGTAAGTAGATTATTTGGTTGAAGTTGTCTTATCTCATTGTCCGGTAAAATACATTGTGAATAAATCATTGAAAAACCAAAAAAAATTAGTGTAAATTTTCTTTTTAAATTTCTATTTTGTGCATGCGCACTCGTTCTCAAGCCCGTAAACGTCGACAACAACAAGTCCGACAAACTTCTGTTGAATCACCAAATCTTGAGAAACCAAATCCTCCCATAGTTACGATGGACGATAATCGTACTATGGCTTAATTGCTTGAGGCACCCACCAAGGGTTACGAGGATGCAATCGTTGTTCCCGAGATCAACGCGAACAATTTCGAGATCAAGCATGGTCTACTTAACCTTGAATCACTCCATGAAATCCTTGATGGTCTCTCCATCCCTCTGCTTAATATTATGGATTTCCACTGGATCTTTGAAGTACCTCTTTTGCTGCATAAAGTTTGCTAAGAAGGCCGCTTTGAGATCCTTGTATCCATCTATGCTTTCCGGAGGTAGTTCATTGAACCATACTCTCGCGGTCCCTATTAGGGTATAATTAAACATGTGACACCACATAGGCATTGCCTAACATTCCACTTGCGCTGCGGCTTGGAAAATTTTCAAGTGATCCTCCAGGTCTCCTGTCCCGTCATAGGTTTTCACGTTGTTAGGCATTCATGTTTTTCGCAAACTTTTGAAATTACGGATTCGTGGTGTGAATGGATCCATTTCTTCACATGACGAGGGTAATGCCAGGTCTTCTTTACTTGTAGGCTTGTGTCTTTTTACTTTGACTTCCAGTGCCCTACATAGCTGGTGCCACTCTCTGACACGCGAGATAACAGGGATTCACTTTCTTTACCTTTTTTCATGCTACGAGAGCGGTCCCTATCATAAGAGTGATACCTCTGTTCCAAAACAAAGCATTTTATGGGACACGATAAGAAGACCCACATGCTACATCCGATATTTCAACAAAGATCACTTCTACGATGAAATTCCGAACGTCCCGAGTACGTCGGTTAGCTTATGTTTTCCATTTTCCATCGAGGAGCAGCCGGATTTTTGGCTTGAAAAGGCCCCTCAAATTGATTTTACTGGCGATGTCGTGTTTCAAAATCATTAACAAATTCTTCCCTCCCTCTAAAACAACAAATCTTCGAAATGAAATCACAAGATTTCAACAAAAATTTGATGAAACGTTTTACGAGGCATGGGACCGATTTCAATGATCTTCTTAGGGGCATGCCGCATCATGGTTTTTAGAATTGCATCAACTCGATACATTCTATAATTCCCTAAATTCGAATGATCAAGATTCATTGAACTCCGCTGCGGGTGGTAACTTTCTGGATAAAATGCCTCGAGAATGCCTAAAAATCATCGAGAGCAAGTCCAAAGTTCGTCAATCACGAAGCAAGGCCATTGTTTCAAAAGTGAGTACGAGCTCTTCTACCCCAGCAGTTTCATCCGATGTTGCTGAGCTGAAAGATATGGTTAGAGCATTGATTCTCGATAAGAAAAACCAAAAACTCAGCTCTACTCCTGTAAAAGCAGTCGAGCAAAGTTGTGTAACTTGCGGGGGTGGTCATTCTTACCAAAATTGTCCAGCCACCGATGGCAACATTTATCGTGACAATATCCAAGAATACGTGTCACAAGCCGCCGCAGTTAACTACAACCAAGGGAATGCCAGTTACCGACCTCAGATGGTTGCTAACCAAATTCGACCTCCCGGTTTTCCTCCTATGCAAAACCATCAAAACAACCAAAATCGGGGGATCAATTTCAACCAAAATCGGGGTAATAATTTCAATCAAGGACAAGTTTACCAACCCCAGATTAATCAACCCCCGACTTTTCAAGCTCCAGCTTACCAAGCTCCAGTTCCACCAGCACCAGGTGTGTCTAAGCCCGATTTTGATAACTACGTCAAAGCTAATGACGCGGTTATGCAAAATATGCAAAATCAAATGGCAAATATAACGGACCTGATCACCAAATTCGTAAATAGTAATACCGCTTCTACTTCGGGTTTGGGTTCTCTTCCAAGCAACACCATTGCTAACCCGAAAGGTGATGTGAAAGCAATCACTACCCGAAGCGGTGTTTCCTATAATGGACCTCAAATTTCTTCTCTTCCTAAAGAGATGGAAAATGAACCCGAGGTGACGAAGGATACGGTGCAACCAAGCACCGAAAACATCCAACCTCCAGTGGTCCAAACTGATGACCAAATTGGTGAGCCCGTTGTTGCTTCAAAGACTAAACCAACCTTGCCTTATCCTTCAAGGGCCAACAAAGAAAAGCTCCGTGAAAAAGACAATCTTCTAGCTTCAAAATTTATGGAGATTTTTCGGAATCTCCATTTCGAGCTAAGTTTCGCGGACGCTCTCCTACACATGCCCAAATTTGCACCAATGTTTAGAAAGCTCCTCAATGACAAGGATAAGATGATTGAGTTGACAAAGACACCGGTAAACGAGAATTGCTCGGCGGTTATCCTAAAAAAGTTTCCCGAGAAACTTGGAGACCCCGGCAGATTTCTTATACCGTGTGATTTTCCGGAGATGAATGAATGCTTAGCCTTGGCCGATCTCGGTGCAAGCATCAACCTAATGCCTCTCTCCATTTGGAAAGAACTAAGTCTCCAGCTTGACAAAAAACACCGAATGATCACTTAACATGCCCCGACCGAACGATTTCTACTCCAACCGGCATCGCCGAGGATGTTTTCGTGAAAGTTGGAACGTTCTTCTTTCCTGCCGATTTTGTGGTCGTTGATTACGTTGCCGATCCTCGGGTTCCCCTAATCTTAGGAAGACCTTTCTTGAGGACGACACGTGCCTTGATCGATGTTCACGGTGAACAAATGACCCTTAGGCACGATGACCAATCCGTGACCTTCAAAGTTGGTGATACTAAGACTTTCTCCTAATTTTTCTACAATATCATTGAATCGGTTAACCGAGTCGATGTTATTGACATTGCTTGTGAAGAATATGTTCAAGAAGTACTTGAAATTTCTGAAAGTGGCAATCCCACTTCTACGTCGGACCTTATGATCGATTCTCGCTCTCCATCTTTCACTCCCTTCGGAGGAAGTGATTTTCTAATGGAAGAGATCGATGAATTTCTTGAACATGATGATTCAATACCACCAGGTGTTGACGGCATCTATGATTCTGAGGGAGATACTGTTTACCTTGAGGAATTGTTTAAGTGTAATCAATAGTGACCCCAATCTCCACCGTCACCAGTTGTGTGAAATAAATGTACCTGAAAGGAGATTAAACTATCATGTGAAGAATCCTCCCGGACCTTGGAACTCAAAGACTTACCATCCCATCTTGAGTATGCATTTTTGGAGGGTGATGACAAATTACCCGTCATAATCGCTAAAAACTTGAAAGATGAGGATAAAACCGCCCTGATCAAGGTTCTTAAGTCCACAAAACACGCAATGCTTGGGGGAAAAAGGGGGGGGGGGATTTCTTCGATATTACGGGGAGTCCCATTCACAGTTTTGCACCCATAAAATTTTGATGGAGGAAAATGCCAAGCCCGTAGTTCAACATCAGAGAAGGGTTAACCCCAAAATCCATGAGGTTATTAAGCAAGAAGTTATCAAACTTCTTGATGCCGGGTTAATTTACCCTATCTCTGACAGTCCCTGGGTAAGCCCGGTTCATTGTGTCCCTAAGAAGGGAGGCATAACCGTGGTGAAAAATGAAGAAAATGAATTAATACCCACTAGGTTGGTTACGGGATGGCGAGTTTGCATCGATTACCGAAAACTCAATGATGCAACTCGTAAAGACCATTTCCCATTGCCATTTATGGATCAGATGCTTGAAAGATTAGCCGGAAATGAGTACTATTGCTTTTTGGACGGATTCTCCGGCTACTTTCAGATCCCGATTTGTCCCACATGATAAAGAGAAGGACACCTTCACCTGCCCTTACGGGACATTTGCCTATCGTCGCATGCCTTTTGGGTTATGCAATGCACCGGGCACGTTCCAAAGGTGTATGGTTGCAATCTTTCACGATATGATTGAGAAAACCATGGAAGTCTTCATGGATGATTTCTCGGTTTTCGGTGATTCTTTCTCCTCTTGCCTTTCCCATTTAGACAAAAGCTCCAACGGTTGTGAAGACACCCATCTTGTGCTAAATTGGGGGGAAAAATGCCCTTTATGGTCAAAGGAAGGCATAGTCCTTGTGCCATAAGATTTCTCTAAATCTGGGATTGAGGTTGATAAATTAAAAGTTGATGTTCATTGCAAAATGACCTCACCCACTACCGTGAAGGGTATTCGCAGTTTTCTCGGTCACGCCGGATTCTACCGATGATTTATTCAGGATTTTTCCAAAATCGCCCGGCCTATGACCCACCTCCTTGAAAAAGAAACTCCGTTTATCTTCTCGAAGGAATGCATCGAAGCATTTGAAACCCTTAAGATGAAGTTAACCCAGGCTCCAATTCTAGTTGCTCCGATTGGGCTTGCCCTTTGAATCATGTGTGATGCAAGTGGTTTGCTGTTGGGGCAGTCCTAGGGCAACATAAGACCAAGCACTTCCAGCCGATACACTATGCAAGCAAAACTATGACTGAGGCTCAAGCACATTACACTACAACGGAAAAAGAATTACTTGCCGTAGTGTATGCTTAGAAATTCCGGCCATATCTTGTCTTGTCCAAAAGCATAGTGTATACGGACCATTCGGCTCTCAAATACTTGCTTGCTAAGCAGGATGCTAAGCCAAGATTGCTCCGGTGGATTTTGCTGCTCCAAGAATTTGATGTCGTTATCCGTGATAAAAAAGGAGCAGAAAATCTCGCCGCAGACCACCTTTCTAGACTTGAAAATCCCCATCAAAGTGAGCTCGAGAAAAAGGAATTACGGAAAACATTTCATCTCGAGGACATTGGGATGGTTACCTTTCGTGGTGATGATAATGCCCATGGTTTGCGATTTTGCCATACTACCATGCGGGGACATTTTTTTAGATCAAAGGAATGTGCGTCTCAGCAGAAAGAAAGTTTTTCAACAGACGTCAAACATTTACTTTTGGGACGACCCTTCATATTAAGATATGTGCCTGATCAAGTGATTAGCGTTGTGTTTTCGGGCAAGTAAGCTTTTGACATGCTCAAAGCTTGCCACAGAGAACCACGGGGGACCATTACGGTGCCAATTACACCGCTAAAAAGGATCTTCGATACAGGATTTTATGGCCCCACGATCTACAAGGAGCCATGAGTTGTCACCCGATGTGACATTTGTCAAACGTCTAGCAAATTTCGCAACGTAATGGAGATGCCACAAAAAGCTCTATCCAAGTTTGCGAAATCTTTGACATGTGGGGCATTGATTTTATGGGGCAGTTCCGTCTTCAAGAGGGAACAAATATATACTGTGGCCTTCGATTACTTGTCGGAAATGGGTGAAGCAAAGCGCTCCCCACCAACGACGCCCGAGTTGTTTGAAAATTTCTTAAATCTCTCTTCGCTTGATTCGATGCCCCTCGTGCTATTATAAGTGCTCGCGGAACCCATTTTTGCAATGACCAATTTGCAAAGGTCATGCTTAAATACGGAGTCACTCATCGTCTCTCCACCGCGTATCATCCACAAACAAGTGGACAAGTTGAGGTATCCAATCGTGGTTTGAAACGAATTCTTGAAAGGACCGTGGGCGAAAATCGTGCCTCTTGGTCGGATAAATTAGATGACGCACTTTGGGCCTTCCGTACAGCTTACAAAACACCCATCGGGTGCACTCCGTACAAGCTTGTATATGGAAAGGCATGTCATCTACCGATTGAGTTGGAGCACAAAGCTTACTGGGCCCTTAAGCATACAAACTTTGATATCAAAACCGCGGGTGATCACAGAAAAGTTCAGCTCAACGAACTTAATGAACTTCGTGATCATGCCTACGAAAACTCTTTAATTTACAAAGAGAAAACAAAGAGAATCCATGACTCCAAGATCAAAAATCGCGTTTTCAACGTCGGTGATCGAGTCCTCCTCTTTAACTCTAGATTGAAGATTTTCTCGGGCAAGCTTAAGACCCGCTGGAGTGGACCATTCACTGTAACCCAAGTTTTTCCATATGGCACTGTCGAGTTATCCCAAAACTCCAGGCCAAATTTCAAAGTAAATGGTCATCGTTTGAAGCACTACTTTGGAGGGGACGTACCACAATTGGTAGTCCCGGATCTCCAGACGTTCCCCATGGACCAATAAATTCGGGGGACGGGTCAAGCATAGCGACCTTAAACAAGCGCTTCGTGGGAGGCACCCCATGCTTATCGTAGTATTGTGTAAAAATGAATAAGTGTTTTCTTGTTGTGTGGAGGCTCGCCTCTTCCATTACCCGTGTTTCGTGTTTGTGTTGTTAATTGTCCAGGATTGCCCGGATTGTGAAGACTCTCGTGCTCTCAGTTTTGTCTTTCATCCACAAGAGTTTCACATCCTCAGCTTCATTTTGGGAATCCAATATCCTAATCTAATCGACTAACGTTTTATCTTTTGGCACACTTCATAAACGGCCTTAGATTTACGTAGGTGCCCCTTTCAAAACATCGAGGACGATGTTTAGTTCTAGTATGGGGGGATCTTCGATTTGATTTTGCCTGCAGCCGTTGTTATCACGTAATCCCGTTTTTACCACCAAATTTTTGCAAAAATACCAAAAAAAAAAAAAAATTTAAAAATTTTCAAAAATAAAATAAGTGTTTTGTCACAGTTTCGACTTTCCTAATGGGTAGAATGAGAATAATTTTTGACTCGATCGGGCGTGTTGAGCCCTAGCTAGTTCCTCAATTGTAGGCTAAGCTTTCACGAATTCTGTGTTTCGAATTTTAATAAGGTGAAGAACAAGAAGTGATAGAGTTAAATATAAGTTTATGTGCTGAGCAAGATTCTTCTAAAACTTATATGAGTAACTTGTGGCTTTTTCTCCCATTAGCTTCTAATCCACCTAATCATACGTGCTCATTTCAATTCAACTAAGGTCAAACTATGTTTTTAGAAAAAGCTCAAAATTTGTAACTTGATTCTTTAAAGCGAGATTTTTAGTTCTTGTAATATTGATAAGTTAAAAAATGCCAAAGAAGCATGAATGAAATATGAATGCAAAAATGCATGAATATTAAAATTATGCCAATGAAGCATACATTTGAGTATATGGAGCAAGTAAAAGATGTGTCGTGATATCCCACTCCGCTAACCGCGAGGTGGGGGTTCAAACTAAGACATCTTTACTTCTAGGGATTTGGTGTGTTGTGATATCTCACCTGGAAGCAAGGTCTAGGTGAGGGTTCAAACTAAGACACCTATCCTTAGCCATATTAGGAAGAAGGTGTTGATGTGATTTCCCACTACGGCTGCAACGGGGTGAGTTTCAAACTATGAACACGGTCGTTGGTTGTGAAATCTACTAGGGAGCGGGCCTAGTAGGGTTCAAAACTACGCAACGCATTCCTAGCTAGAAAACTTATGATTATGATGATGAAGATGTTGCAAAAAGTTCTACAGTTAAAATTTCGTTCATTTAGAAATCAAGTCACAAGGTCCTAATAAGTTGTTGCTTTGAGTCATGATTCATCTTGAATTACGACTATGGAAATAAGTTGATCTATGGTTGAGTTGAAATGAGTACACACATTTAAATCATATATCCATGTTGGGAGTTAAAAGTTCACAAGTCATAAGTATGATTGCTTAATATTTAGACTTATATTGAAAATGATTTGTTTAATAGCGTGTTTGGAACTAGTGAAAAATCGGGACGGATTGAATTTATCCGTCAGGACATCCGTAGATTATTCCTTATGGGGCTTCTCCATTTATGATCCCAATGTTGATAAATTAAGGAAGTGTCAAACAGGTAGTTAAGAAAAGAAAAAGGAAAATCCAAAAATATTAGGGATAGTTAGTGTACATATGAAAAATTGGTGAAAACGGGACTCGTCAAAGCTATTGATTCTTTAGTTCCCCTTGACAAACGCCTAGCTACTTTTCGAGGTTATAGACGAGGGGATTAAGATTCTTGGTTTATGGTGTTACTTCATAACATTGCGTGAGACACGGCAATACCTTAGTATGGGGGATTTTGGTATGTGCTTAATTACACCTACCATTTTCCATCAAAAACGGACTTAAACGGAAAAAACGTACCAAAGATACATTGTATTTGTATGTTTTGCATTTGAATTGTGCAGGAACGGATATTCAAAAAGAAAGCCAAAAACAAACAAAACCGAGCACGGAATGGAAAAGACAAAGTCAAATCAAAGTCAAAAGTCAACCAAGTGAAGAAAATACAACTTAAGGGACTAAAACTGCCAAACCTCAAGTTGTATTACAAGAGTTAAAAGACAAGGGTTGAAATTGCAAACCGGGCAACAGTTTGTTATAAGAAATCGAGGGCCAAAGCTGCTCCAACCTCCCAAACTCCATCTTTCCGCCTAAACAAAACACGTACAGAGGTAGGATGTCTTCCTCCTTCTCCCTGCAAAACACTCAACACCCTAGAAAAATCATTTCAACCACTCCTCTATTTCCCCCCCAGCTGTATAAGTGCCATGTTGGCAATCCCTCACCACTTTCCAAGCTTTTCGATGGCTGTGATTGACTCCAAAGAAGCACAAAAGAAATTGAAGGCTGGGATTTGTTTTAGAATCACCTCACACAACAAACACACTTGGTTTTTGTCTCTACAAAGAAACACGAAGAAGAGAGAAGAGAGTCCAAGAAACCAAGACCTTAATTCGTTTTAGTATAAATAGGGCCATTGTAACCCAAGTTAGAGAGTTAGTTTTTAGTTTTTAATATCTTAGAAAATCTTAGCTTAATTTTCAGTCATTTACAGCTATTTGTACTTTTTCTTTCAGCTTTGTACTAATTTCCAAGTTTAATAAAGTGTTGAGATTTTATGTTAAAATCCAATTTTTAAATTCCAAGTTCTCACTTGTTACTAATGTGCCTACTTGCATTTGAAAGCTTTCAAAGGGAGCTTGTTTTTAAGTTGTTTTTGTTTTAGTAAAAGAAAAATATAGATAGTAGTTAAGGGGAAAATAACAAAAAATCAGTCTCCAATACACACAGCTTATTTTATGGATGATAAGCCAGTTCTGGATGGGCTTATGGACTCTCACTAGCTTGTTTTACACAAGCTAGAGCTTGTAGACTCTTTGTTTAACCCTGTTTTGAGCAAGGGTGTTGTAAGTCTCTCTTTTTCTCGATTTTCTTACTTACTGTAGAACTGCTTATAGAGCTTATTTGTTACTTATATTTGCTTATTTATGCTTTATCATGTTGTTTAGTGCTTATCCTCTTTTTTTTTACTGCTTAGCTTTCAGTTCTCAAAAATGAGGTGCAAACTTTTTAGTTAGTACTGTTAGTTTTGAATGTAGTTATGTAAGTGCTTACCACTAATTGAAATCTGTTCATAAGTACCTTATGTTGTCATTTGATAATCTGTGTTTAACAAATTAGGATCAAATCAGCTTGAGTAAAATGACTTTTGAAAACTTTAAGAGTTTTTTAGAACAAGCGGCGCTAACTCAAAGCTAGCGGTACTAACTTTTAAAGCTAGCGGTACTAACTTTTAGTTAGTACCGGTAGTTCACCAATTTTTGATCTCACTTTTAGGATAGTTAGATTAGGTTTTAGGTTATGATTTTTTGAGCATAAGCTCATTGGAGGGTGAACTAAATCTGTTTGAGGTTTGTTTAAAGTTTTGAGCTTATTTCAGTAGCTTATTTTAGGTCTAAAAGTGCTTATTTTCATTAAAATCCAAAAAATAGTAGTGTAGTGATTTGTGCTTATTGTGCTTATTTCAGTGGCTTATTTATAAAAGTGAATAGGTGGGCTTAATAAGGACTCATTAATGAGCTTATTTCCAAAAGCACACTTTTCAGTTTGGCTTATTGGTGATTTTAGCTTATTTAAGAAAAAGTTAGAGTTTACTACTTTTTGATGCAAATTGAGTTAAGTTAAGTTGTGTTTGGTTGAAAAAGCTTTTTGGGAATGATAAGCAACATATAAGCTTTCCAAAACATCTCTCCTTTTTGAATTTGAGCTTATTTTGAGTTTGTAGTGTCCAAAATACCAAAAACCAAAAGTTTAAGCAACTTTCTGCAATCAGCAGCTTATTTGGCTTTTTGGAGCTTATAAAGTGCTTATTTTCGCAAGGTGTCTTTATTAAAGTTGCTTAAAAACATGTTGTGAACAACTTTCGTGTTTTGCGTTTTGGCTAAAAACGACTTTTTAAAATCAGCATTTTTTGGGGACTTGGACTAAAATCGGGATTTGGGTTCAGGGTAGGAAAAAAAGAATTTATTTTGGTCTTTTGTCACAAATAGTCCCTGTCGTTAGTCCATTGTTAGTCCTTGTTAGTTTTAGTTTAATTATTAGTTAGGTTTAGTTTTAATTGGTTTAATTAAGCTTTAACCACTAGATAAAATTTGGGGTTTTTAGCCCTCGTTTTTCGTGCCCGTTTTAGGTTTTAAGTTATATAGCTTTCGTTTTTAGGTTTTATTTAATCGTTTTTGCATATTTAACTGGTAGAAATAGAAAATTCATCATATCCTTGTCATATTCAAACATCAATCATCACTCCGTCATTCGATTTTCCATTTAAGCCTCGTTGGGACAAAACGACCCGGGAATCATACTTCCGGAAACATATATATTTTATTTTGGTGAACTTTTAACCATTCCTTGTGCAAAGGTAATTGGTTGAGTGTTTGCTTATATATTATATATATATACATTATCATTAGAGTTCATTTTTTTGGCTCCGTTGCCGGGGAGGGTGAAACCATTATCGTTTACGTTTGCAATTTGTGGTTGATCTGTGAATATTTTCTTCCATTTATTAAAAATATAAAAATACAAAAATATTTTTATTTTCTTTTATTAGTATAATTACAATATAAAAAAATGTCTCTAAGAATATAAATACATTGGTGCCTCTTTCCATAAAAAAAAGAATAAAATTCACCAAATTGGTAAAAATACCAAAATATAAATCATTCTCAATTGGGTATTATCACAATAACTTCGGTGAACTTGGTTGGTTCCCAACTCGAACAAAAGAATTTAAAAACTTGCCAGTTGTGTCTCTACAACGTTACGGGCTCACCTTGAAAAGTTAACAAACTAAAAAGGTGTGGTATAGGAGGGTTATGAACTCACCTCAAGTGAGCGCAATATCAAGTTTATCACGCAAAAATGCGTCCGAATCGTCGAAAGAACCTAATCCAATATAAGTCGAATCAGTACTCAAGTACGTTGTTCTAACAACTAACCATATAAAATCCTATATAGGTTATTCTCATATAATTCATTCGGGCTATCATACTTCAAGAGGTTCATGAACAGACGATACGAGGAGCTAGGATACTTTAAATTCGTAAATCAACAAACTCAGTCGATACGTTCATCCGAGAGGCCTCATATGAATTCCTAGTAATTAGCACTTTGATACTAAATAACCATATATCCTCTATTTGCTATATACCAACTAAATCGTTTTAGCGAAAATCCATATTTATAAGGTAAAAACGTTTATAATTACGCCTTTAGCAAAAATGACATAACTTTGTCGTTTTTAGTCCGTTTCTCGCGTTTCTTACGCCCACGCTTTCGTAGTAAGACGAGTGATCATAAAATCACATTTTTAGGTTTTCATGATTCTGATGTGAATAGTGTTTTTACTGTTCATTACAGATTATAACTTATTAACGCAAAACCCGTAAATGCCGTATCTTATTCGTTATAGCTCCGTTTTTAGCGATTCTTTCGAGCACGTTCTTGTAATTGAAAGTTTTATCATATTATTGATGTTTATAAAGTATAAGTTTCTGTGGTGAATAGTACTTTTTATAAAAATTGTTTTATAAAAGTATTAAAACTATCGTAAATTGTAAAATAGCGTATCTTCTTCGTTATTAATCGGTTTTTCGAGTTCTTTATGACCCCTCGATCCTTGTGACATGTAGTATTTTATAAAATCATAAAACATATATGTAAATTTCGAATTACAAACAGCCCCTTAAGATATTTTTCTCAAAATGTGTTTAAAACTTGTTTTTAGGACTTTTTAGCTTTACCACTTTGTTACAAACCCATTAGAACCCTTAATATCTTATGTCTTACATATATTAGGTCCATTAGGTCATGTTTTGTCCAAGATTTCAAGATAACAAGTGTTCTAATCTCACTTTTAATCAAAACCCATTAAAGAAACCCTAAATGGTGATTTAGCTAAATAAAACATATGAACACATAAAATCATAAGTATGAATACATAAAGAGTCTTAGTTACCCTTGATGATATGTAGTATGATGACCAAACAAATCCAAACCCTTGGTTAGATCAAAAACACAAGCTTGCACCAATGGAAACCCTAGATTAGGTTTGAAACCCTAATCTTCCAATCTTTGCTCCAATACTTGCAAATGGTTAACCAATGCTTGTAAACACCTTAGAAGGTCTTAGGAATGATGTGTGTATGCTTGTATAAGTGGTAGAAAAAATTTTATGGATTGTGTAAAGGGGTGTTCTTGAGCCGTGGCATGTATAGAGAGAAATGGGAGAGATTTTTGTGTTTTACACCTTAGGAATGTGTTTTGTATGTTTTTCTTACTAGTTAAGCCTTTATATAGGGCTTAACTAAGGTTAAGAAACTCTAGTTAAGTTAACTAGGGTTAAGTTAAAGGAAAATATCTAAAAGATATTTTAGATAAATATCTAATAAATATCTTATAAATATCTTGCATAATATCTCTTGTAAATATCTTGTTAATTAAACGCGAGCTATGACCAAGGTTGAGGAACAAAGATGACACAGTTCATAAAATAATATTTTATGATCATAAGATATAGCGAGGTATGACGTAAATTTTTACGCTGCTAAAACGATAACGAACGCAGTCATCCGTTGATCGTTGTTATTCTTATGATCATAAAATATCTTTTAATGAACCATTTCATCTTCGTGTTCCTAAACCTTGGTCATAGCTCGCGTTTAATGATCGCGTTTAATTAACAAGATATTTACAAGAGATATTATGCAAGATATTTATAAAGTATATTTATTAGATATTTATCTAAAATATTCTTTTAGAATATTTTCTTTTAACTGAACCCTAGTTACTTAACTAGAGTTTCTTACCCTTAGTTAAGCCTATATAAAGGCCTTAACGTAAGAAAAACATACAAAACACATTCTAAGGTGTAAAACACAAAAATCTCTCCCATTTCTCTCTATACATGCCACGGCTCAAGAACACCCCTTTACACAATCCATACAAATTTTTTACCACTTTATACAAGCATACAAACATCATTCTAAGGACCTTCTTAAGGTGTTTACAAGCATGGGTTCACTTTGCAAGTATTGGAGCAAAAATTGGCAGATTAGGCGTTTCAAACCTAATCTAGGTTTCATCGGTTGCAGCTTTGTGTTTTTGATCCTAACAAGTGTTTGGATTTGTTTGGTTTCATACTACATTCATCAGGGTAACTATGACTCTATTATGTATTCATATTTATAATTAATGTGTTCATATGTTTTATTTAGCTAAATCACCATTTAGGGTTTCTTTAATGGGTTTTGATTAAAAGTGAGATTAGAACACTTGTTATCATGATATGTAGGACAAAAACCTGAACCTAATGGATCCGATTATATGTAAGACATAACAGATATTAAGGGTTCTAAATGGGTTTGTAACGATAGTGGTAAGCATAAAAAGTCATAAAAACAAGTTTAACCATTTTGAGAAAAATATCTTAAGGGGCTGTTTGTAACTCGAAATTTCTTATATGTTTTATGATTTTAATAAAATACACATGTCACAAGGATCGAGGGGTCATAAAGAACTCGAAAAACCGATTAATAACGAAGAAGATACGCTATTTACAAGTTTACGATAGTTAATACTTTTATAAAACAATTTTTATAAAAAGTACTATTCACCACAGAAACTTATACTTTATAAACATCAATAATATGATAAAACTTTCAATTACAAGAACGTGCTCGAAAGAATCGCTAAAAACGGAGCTATAACGAATAAGATACGGCATTTACGGGTTTTGCGTTAATAAGTTATAATCTGTAATGAACAGTAAAAACACTATTCACATCAGAATCATGAAAACCTAAAAATGTGATTTTATGATCACTCGTCTTACTACGAAAGCGTGGGCGTAAGAAACGCGAGAAACGGACTAAAAACGACAAAGTTATGTCATTTTTGCTAAAGGCGTAATTATAAACGTTTTTACCTTATAAATATGATTTCGCTAAAACGATTAGATGGTGATATAGCTATATAGAGATATATGTGTTATTAGTTATCAAAGTGCTATATTACTAGGGAATTTCATAATGAGGCCTCTTCGGATGACGTATCGACGAGTTGTTGGATTTACGATTTAAAGTATCCTAGCTCCTCGTACGTCATGTCATGACCTCTTGATTATGATAGCCCGAACGATAATATGATGATAACTATATAGGATTGTATATGGTAGTTGTTAGACAACGTACTTGAGTACTGATTCGACCTATATTGGATTAGGTTGCTTTCGACGATTATCGGACGCATTTTGCGTGATATACTTGATATTAGCTCACTTGAGGTGAGTTCATAACCCTCCTTATACCCACTTTTTAGTTTGTTTAACTTTTCAAGGTGAGCCGTACGTTGTAAGAGACACAAATGGCAAGTTTTTAAATCTTTTGTTCGAGTTGGGAACCAACAAGTTCACCGGAAGTTATTGTGATAATACCTCAATTGAGAATATTATATTTTGGTATTTTTACCAATTTGTGAATTTTATTTCTTTTTTTTATGGACAATGTTTTTATATTCTTGGAGACATTTTTTTTATATGATAATTATACTAATAAAAGAAAATGAAAAATATTTTTGTACTTTTTATATTTTTATAGAAGAAAATATTCACAGATTCAAACACAAATTGTCAAACGTAACGATAATCGTTTTCAACCTCCCCGGCAACGGCGCCAAAAATTGACTCGTAGTGATAATGTATATATATATAATATATAAGCAAACACTCAACCAATTACCTTTGCACAAGGAATGGTTAAAAGTTCACCAAAATAAAATATATATGTTTCCGGAAGTATGATTCCCGGGTCGTTTTGTCCCAACGAGGCTTAAATGGAAAATCGAATGACGGATTGATGATTGATGTTTGAATATGACAAAGGATATGATGAATTTTCTATTTCTACCAGTTAAATATGCAAAAACGATTAAATAAAACCTAAAAACGAAAGCTATATAACTTAAAACCTAAAACGGGCACGAAAACAGAGGTGCTAAAAAACCTAAAATTTTATCTAGTGGTTAAGCTTAATTAAACCAATTAAACTAAACTAACTATTAATTTAAACTAAAAACTATAAGGACTAAACAATGGACTAACGACAGGGAGTATTTGTGACAAAAGACCAAAATAAATTCTTTTTTTTCTACCCTGAACCCCAATCCCGATTTTAGTCCAAGTCCCCCAAAAGTGCTGATTTTAAAAAGTCGTTTTTAGCCAAAACATTAAAACACGGGAAAGTTGTTCTACACATGTTTTTAAGCAACTTAATAAAGACACCTGCGAAAATAAGCACTTTCTAAAGCTCCACAAAGCCCAAATAGCTGCTGATTGCAGAAAAGAAAGTTGCTTAAACTTTTGGTTTTTGGTATTTTGGACACTACAAAACTCAAAATAATGCTCAAAATTCAAAAAAGGAGAGATGTTTGAAAGCTTATAGTTTGCTTATGATGATTTCCAAAAATTCTTTTTCAACAAAACACAACTTAACTAACGTAATTTGCATTAAAACGTAGTAAACTCTAACTTTTTCTATAATAGCCATATTCAAATAAGCTAAAATCACCAATAAGCCAAACTGAAAAGTGTGCTTTTGGAAATAAGCTCATTAATGAGTCCTTATTAAGCCCACCTATTCACTTTTATAAATAAGCCACTGAAATAAGCACAATAAGCACAAATCACTACACTACTATTTTTTGGATTTTAATGAAAATAAGCACTTTTAGACCAAAATAGGCTACATGGAAATAAGCTCAAAACTTTTAAAACAAACCTTCAAAACAGATTTAGTTCACCCTCAATGAGCTTATGCTCATAAAATCATAACCGAAAACCTAATCTAATATCCTAAAAGCTGAGATCAAAATACTTGGTGAAACTACCTGGTACTAACAAAAAGTTAGTACGCTAGCTTTAAAAGTTTTAGTTTCCGTATGCTATGAGTTACCGCCGCATGTTCTAAAAAACTCTTAAGTTTTCAAAAGTCATTTTCACTCAAGCTTGATTTGATCCTAATTTTTTAAAAACAAGATTATCAAATGGGGGGGGGGGGGGGGGGGGGTGGGGGGGGGGGGGGAAAAACCCAAAAAAAAAACATATGGTACTTATTGAACAAAACAAACAGATTTCAATTAGTGGTAAGCACTTAATAAGCTAAATCAAACTACGTACTAACTAAGAACGGTTGGCCCACATATTTTTGAACTGAAATCTAAGAGGATAAGCACCTAAAGCAAATTGATAAAGCATAAATAAGCAAATATAAGTAACAAATAAGCTCTATAAGCAGTTCTACAGTAAGTAAGAAAATCGAGAAAAAGAGAGACTTACAACACCCTTGCTCAAAACAGGGTTAAACAAAGAGTCTACAAGCTCTAGCTTGTGTAAAACAAGCTAGTGAGAGTCCATAAGCCCATCCAGAACTGGCTTATCATCCATAAAATAAGCTGTGGTGTATTTGAGAGTGATTTTTGTTATTTTCTCTTAACTACTTATCTTTTTTTTTCTTTTACTAAACAAAAACAGCTTATAAAACAAGGCTCCCCTTGAATGACTTTTCAAATGCAATTAGCACTAGTTAGCAAGTGAGAACTTGGAATGTAAATTTGGATTCTTAACATACAATCCCTCAAAACACTTTATTAAACTTGGAAATTAGTACAAAGCTGAAAGAAAAAGTACAAATAGCTGTAAATGACTGAAAATTAAGCTAAGATTTTCTAAGATATTAAAAACTAAAAACTAACTCCCTAACTTGGGTTACAATGGCCCTATTTATACTAAAACGAATTAAGGTCTTGGTTTCTTGGACTCTCTTCTCTTCTTTCTTCTGTGTTTCTTTGTAGAGACAAAAACCAAGTGTGTTTGTTGTGTGAGGTGATTCTAAAACAAATCCCAGCCTTCAATTTCTTTTGTGCTTCTTTGGAGTCAATCACAGCCATCGAAATGCTTGGAAAGTGGTGAGGGATTGCCAACATGGCACTTATACAGCTGGGGGGGAATAGAGGAGTGGTTGAAATGATTTTTCTAGGGTGTTGAGTGTTTTGCAGGGAGAAGGTATGGGAAGACATCCCTACTCTGTACCTGGGTTTTGTTTGGGCGGGAAAGATGGAGTTTGGGGAGGTTGGCAGCTTTGGCCCCTCATTTCTTATAACAAACTTCGCCCGGTTTGCAATTTCAACCCTTGTCTTTTAACTCTTGTAATACAACTTGAGGTTTGGCAGTTTTAGTCCCTTAAGTTGTATTTTCTTCACTTGGTTGACTTTTGACTTTGATTTGACTTTGTCTTTTCCATTCCGTGCTCGGTTTTGTTTGTTTTTGGCTTTCTTTTTGAATATCCGTTCCTGCACAATTCAAATGCAAAACATACAAATACAATGTATCTTTGGTACGTTTTTAGTCTTTTAAGTCCGTTTTTAATGGAAAATGGTATGTGTAATTAAGCACATACCAAAATCCCCCATACTAAGGTATTGCCGTGTCCTCACGCAATGTTATGAAGTAAACACTCAAGAAACCAAGAATCTTAATCCCCCTCGACTAATAACCTCGAAAAGTAGCTAGGCGTTTGTCAAGGGGAACTAAAGAATCAATAGCTTTGACGAGTCCCGTTTTCACCAATTTTTCATATGTACACTAACTATCCCTAATATTTTTGGATTTTCCTTTCTTTTTCTTTTCTTAACTACCTGTTTGGACTTTTTTTTTTCCCTTTAATTTATCAACATTTGGGATCATAGAATGAGAATGCGCCATAGAATAATCTACGGATGTCTGACGGATAAATCTCATCCGTCCCGATTTTTCCCTAGTTCCCAAACCCAAGCAATTAAACAAGATCATTTGTCAATATAAGTCTAAATGTTAAGCACTCATACTTATGACTTGTGAACTTTTAACTCCCAACATGGATATATGATTTAAATGTGTGTACTCATTTCAACTCAACCATAGATCAACTTATTTCCATAGTCGTAATTCAAGATGAATCATGACTCAAAGCAACAACTTATTAGGACCTTGTGACTTGATTTCTAAAGAACGAAATTTTAACTGTAGAAACTTTTTGCGAACATCTTCATTCATCATAATCATAAGTTCTCTAAAGCTAGGAAGCGTTGCTTTAGTTTGGAACCACCTAGCTAGGCCTCGCTCCCTAGTAGGATATCACAACCAAACGACCGGTGTCTAGTTTGAACTCACCCCGTTGCTAGCGTAGTGGGAAATCACATCAACACCTTCTTCCTAATATGCTAAGGAATAGTTTTCTTAGTTTGATACCCTCACCTAGACCCTCGCTTCCACCGTTGAGAATATCACAACACACCAAATCCCTAAAAGTAAAGATGTTCTTAGTTTGAAACACCCACCTCGCGGTATAGCGGAGACACGTGGGGATATCACGACACATCTTTTGCGTGAGCCATATACTCAAATGTATGCTTCATTGGCATAATTTTTAATATTCATGCATTTTTGCATTCATATTTCATTCATGCTTCTTTGGCATTTTAACTTTCAAATTACTGAGAACAGAAAAACTCGTTTTAAAGAATCAAGTTACAAAATTTGAAGCTTTTTCTAAAAATATCGATTGACTTAGTTGAATTGAAATGAGTACGTATGATTAGGCGGAATAAAAGCTAATGGGAGGAACAAAGACACAAAGTTACTTCATATAAAGTTTTAGATAGAATCTTGCTTCACAATAAACTTATATTTAACTCTATCATACTTCTGGTTCTTCCACTTATTAAAATCGAAACACGAATTCGTGTAAGCTTAGCCTACAAACGGTATGTTGAGGAAGTAGCTAGGCTCAAACACGCCTGATCGAGTCAAAATTTCTTCTCATTCTTCCATTAGGCAAGTTCTTAGTTCAAAACTGTGACAAAACACTTATTTTATTTTTGAAAATTTTTTAAATTTTTTCATTTTTTTTTTTGGTATTTTTGCAAAAATTTGGTGGTAAAAACGGGATTACGTGATAACAACGGCTGCAGGCAAAAATCAAATCGAAGATCCCCCCCATACTAGAACTAAACATCGTCCTCGATGTTTTGAAAGGGGCACCTACGTAAATCTAAGGCCGTTTATTAAGTGTGCCAAAAGATAAAACGTTCTATTAGATTAGGTATTGGATTCCCAAAATGAAGCTGAGGATGTGAAACTCTTGTGAATGAAAGACAAAACTGAGAGCACGAGAGTTCTTCACAATCCGGGCAATCCTGGACAATTAACAACACAAACACGAAACACGGGTAATAGAAGAGGCGAGCCTCCACACAACAAGAAAACACTTATTCATTTCTACACAATACTACGATAAGCATGGGGTCGTCTCCACGAAGCGCTTGTTTAAGGTCGCTGTGCTTGACCCGTCCCCGAATTTATTGGCCCATGGGGAATGTCTGGAAGATCTGGGACACCACATGTGGTACGTCTCCAAAGTAGTGGCTTCAAAACGGTGACCATTTAATTTGAAAATTTGGCTGGAGTTTTTTGGGATAAACTCGCAGTGCCATATGGAAAAAACTTGGGTTACAGTGAATGGTCGCACTCAGCGGGTCTTAAGCTGCCCGAGACAATCTTCAATCTTAGAAGTTTTAAGAGGTAGGACTCGATCACCGACGTTGTGAAAACGGATTTTTATCTTGGCGTCATGGATTCTCTTTGTTTTCTCTTTGTAAATTAAAGGTTTTCGTAGAGGCTGATCACGGACGTTCATTAAGTTCGTTTGGTGAACTTTTTGTGATCACCGCGGTTTTGATAATCAAAAATTTGTATGCTAGGGCCCGCCCCCAGTAGCTTTGTGCTCCAACTCAATCGGTTAGATGACATGCCTTTCTATATACAAGTTTGTACGAAGTGCACCCGATGGGTGTTTTGTAAGCTGTACGGAAGGCCCAAAGTGCGTTATCTTATTTATCTGACAGAGGCACGGATTTTCGCCACGGTCTTTCAGATTCGTTTCACCACGATTGGATACCTCAAATTGTCCACATGTTTGTGGCGGTTGATACGGTGTGGAGAGACGATGGGTGAGCTCCGTATTTAAGCAGACCTTTGCAAATAGTCATTGCAAAAATGGGTCCGCGATCACTTTGATGACGAGGGGCACGAATCTGTCTACAGAGAGATTTAAGAAATTTGCAAAAACACGGGCGTTTGGTGGGGAGCGCCTTTTGCTTCAAACCATTTCGACCAAGTAATCGACGGACCTTACGGTGTATATTATTTGTTCCTCTTGGAAGACGGGAACGGCCCCATAAAATCAATGCCCCACATGTCAAAGATTTCGCAAACTTGGATAGAGTTTTGTGGCATCTCATCACGTTGCGAAATTTTGCCTTGACGTTGACAAATGTCACATCGGGTGACAAAGTCATGGGCATCCTTGTAGATCGTGGGCCAATAAAATCCTGAATCGAAGATCTTTTTAGCGGTGTAATTGGCACCTAAATGTCCCGGTGGGTCCACTGTGGCAAAGCTTTGTGAATGGTCAAAAGCTTCTTGCCCCGAAAAAACACAACGCCTATCACTGTCAGCACATATCTTAATATGAAGGGGTGTCCCAAATAGTTAATGTTTGACGTCTTTGAAAAACTTTCTTTTCTGCTGAGACGACATTCCTTTGATCATAAAATTCCCCGCATGGTAGTTTGCAAAATCGGCAAACCATGGGGCATTATCATCACCACGAAAGGTAACCATCCCAAGTGTCTCGAGAGGAAATGTTTCCGTAATTTCCTTTTTCTCGAGTTCACTTTGATGGGGATTTTCAAGTCTGGAAAGGTGGTCTGCGGCGAGATTTTCTGCTCCTTTTTATCACGGTAACGACATCCAATTCTTTGGAGCAGCAATCACCGGATGCAATCTTGGCTTAGCATTCCTGCTTAGCAAGCAAGTATTTGAGAGCCGAATGGTCGTTTACACTATGTTTTGAACAAGGACAAGATATGGCCGGAATTTTCGAAAGCATACACTACGGAAGTAATTCTTTTTCCGTTGTGTGGAATGTGCTTGGAGCTCGGTCATAGTTTCTGCTTGCATAGTGTATTCGGGGCTGGAAGTGCTTGGTCTACGTTGCGCTAGGACTGCCCCAATAGCAACATCACTTGCCTCACACATGATTTCAAGGGAAGGTCCCAATCAGGAGCAACTAGAATTGGAGCCTGGGTTAACTTATCTTAAAGGGTTTCAAATGCTTCGGATGCATTTCCTTTTTTTCCGAGAAGATATAAACGGAGTTTCTTTTTTCACGGAGGTGGGTCATAGGCGGCGAATTGGAAAAAAATCTGAATAAATCATCGGTTAGAATCCGGCTGTTTGATCCGAGATACTGCGACTACTTTCACGTAGTGGGATGGGTAATTTTGCAATGACATTCAACTTTTAATTTATCACCCTCAATCCTGATTTAGAAATTTAGGGCCAAGGGCCTATGCCTTCCTTGACCAAAAAGTGGCATTTTCCAATTTAGCACAAGATTGGGTGTCTTCACACCTTTGGAGCATTTGTCTAAATGGGAAAGAAAGTGGAGAAAGATTCACCGAAAACCGAGAAATATCCATGAAGACTTCCTGTTTTCTCATTTCATATCGTGAAAGATTGCACCATACACCTTTGGAAAAGGTTGCCCGGTGCACTGCATAACCCAAAAGGGATGCGACATAGGAAATGTCCCGTAGGGCAGTGATGAAGGTAGTCTTTTGTCACTCTTGATCAAGTGGTCATTGGGATCTGAAAGTAGCGGAGACTCCCGTCATAAGCAATAGGGACTCATATTCGGCTTAATCTTTCAAGCATCTGATCCATAAATGGCAACGGGAAATGGTCTTTACGAGTTGCATCATTGAGTTTTCGGTAATCGATGCAAACTCGCCATCCCGTAACCAACCTAGTGGGTATTAATTCATTTTCTTCATTTTTCACCACGGTTATGCCTCCCTTCTTAGGGACACAATGAACCGGGCTTACCCAGGGACTGTCAGAGAGTAGGGTAAATTTAACCCGGCTCAAGATGTTTGATAACTCTCTTGCTTAATAACTACATGGATTTGGGGTTACCCTTCTCTGATGTTTGAACTACGGGTTTGTGGAGGAATTTTCCTCCATCAATTTTTGGGTGCAAAATGTGAATGTATCCCTTTAATATCAGAAATCCCCAAGCTATTGCGTTTTATGTTTGTGTGACTTTAAGACCTTGATCAGGGCGGTGGGTTTTATCCTCATCTTTCAAGTTTTTAGCGATTATGACGGGTAATTTGTCATCACCCTCCAAAAATGCATACTCAAGATGGGATGGTAAGTCTTTGAGTTCAAGGTCGGGAGGATCTTCACATGAAGATTTAATCTCTTCAGGCACATTAATTTCACAAACTGGTGACGGTGGGAGATTTGGGTCACTATTGATCACACTTAACAATTCCTCAAGGTAAACAGTATCTCCCTCAGAATCATAGATGCCGTCAACACCCGGTGGTATTGAATCATCATGTTCAAGAAATTCATCGATCTCTTCCATTAGAAAATCACTTCCTCCAAGGGGAGTTGAAAGATAGGAGAGCGGACGAATCGATCATAAGGTCCGACCTGTAGAAGTGGGATTGCCCTTTCAGGAAATTTCAAGTACTTCTTGGAAGATATTCTTCACAAGCAATGTCAATAAAATCGACTCGGTTAACCATTTCAATGATATTGTAGGAGAAAAGTCTTAGTATCACCACCTTTGAAGGTAGGATGGTCATCGTGCCTAAGGTCATTTGTTCACTGGTGAAATCGATCATGGCACGTGTAGTCCTCAAGAAAGTCTTCATAAGATTAGGGGGAACCCGAGTGGATCGGCACGTAATCAACGACCACAAAATCGGCAGGAAAGAAGAACGTTCCAACTTTCACGAAAACATCCTCGGCGTGCCTGCGTGGGCGTAGAATTGTTCGGTCGGCAAGTTTAAGTATCATTCGGGTTTTGTCAAAAGCTGGGCGACTTAGGTTCTTTCCAAAATGGAGGAGGCATTAGGTTGTGCTTGCACACGAGATCTGGCCAAGCTAAAGGCTTCATCATCTCCGGAAAATCACACGGTATAAGAAATCTGCCGGGGTCTCCAAGTTTCTCGGGAAACTTTTTTAGGATAACCGCCGAGCAATTCTCGTTTACCGGTGTCTTTGTCAACTCAATCATCTTGTCCTTGTCATTGAGGAGCTTTCTAAACATTGGTGCAAATTTAGGCATGTGTAGGAGAGCGTCCGCGAAACTTAGCTCGAAATGGAGATTCCGAAAAATCTCCATAAATTTTGAAGCTAGAAGATTGTCTTTTTCACGGAGCTTTTCTTTGTTGGCCCTTGAAGGATAAGGCAAGGTTGGTTTAGTCTTTGAAGCAACAACGGGCTCACCAATTTGGGTCATGAGTCTTGGGACACTAGAGGTTGTTATTTTTCGGTGCTGGGTGCTCAGTATCCTTCGTCCCTCGGGTTCTTTTTCATCTCTTTAGGAATGAGAAGTAATTGAGGTCCATCACAGGAAACCCGCTTTCGGGTTCGTTGATTGCTTTTACATCACCTTTGGATCCGTTAGCAATGGTTTTGCTTGGAAGAGAACATAAACCCGAAGTAGAAGCCCTGGTGATTACTATTTACGAATTTGGTGTCAGGTTCCGTTCATATTTGCCATTCGATTTTGCATATTTGGCATAACCGCCGTCATTAACTTTGGTCGTAGTTATCAAATTCGGGCTTAGACACACCTGGTGTGGTGGAACTAGAGCTTGGTAGCTGGGGAGCTTGAAAAGTCGGCGGGTTGATTAATCTGGGTTGGTAACTTGTCCTAGATTGAAAATTATTACCCGATTGTGGCTAAAATTGTTCCCTCGATTTTGGTTGAAATTGATCCCCGATTTTGGTTGTTTGATGGTTTTGCATAGGAGGAAAACGGGAGGTCGAATTGGTTAGCAACCATCTGAAGGTCGGTAACTGGCATTCCTTGGTTGTAGTTAACTGCTTTGGGAAGTAGGCGGCTTGTGACACGTAATCCTTGGATTTTGTCACGATAAATGTTGCATTGGTGGGTGGACAATTTTGGTAGATATGACCATCCCGCAAGTTACATAACTTTGCTCGATGCTTTTACAGGCGTAGGAGCTGGAAGTTTGGTTTTTCTCTATCGAGAATCAATGCTTTAACCATATCTTTCAGCTCAGCAAATCGGATGAAAACTGCTGGGGTAAGAAGAGCTCGTACTCACTTTTGAAACAATAGGCTTGCTTGTGATTGCCGAACTTTGGACTGCTCTCGATGATTTTTAGGATTTCGAATGGCATTTTTATCCAGAAGTTACCACCCGAGCGGTCGTTCAATGAACTCTTTGATCATTCGTATTTAGGAATTATAGAATGTATCGCGTTGATGCAATCTGGAACACCCATGATGCGGCATCCCTAAGAAGATCATTGAATCGTCCATGCTCGTACAAACGTTTATCAAATTTTTGTTGAAAATCTTGTGATTTCATTTCGAAGATTGTTGTTTTAGAGGGAGGTAAGAATTTGTTAATGAATTTGAAAACAAGATCATTCCCATGTAAGAATCAATTGAGAGGGGCTTCTTTTTCAAGCCAAATCGGGCCTGCTCCCCTCGATGAAAATGGGAAAAGCATAAGCTTAACGACGTATGGGTACGTTCGGGGAAGTTCATCGTTAGAAGTGGTCTATGTTGAAATATCGGATGTGAGCATGTGGGTCTACTTTATCGTGTCCAAAAAATTGCTTGTTCCTTGAAACAAGATTAATAGACCCATGCTTAATCTCAAAGTTGTACGCAGTAATTTCTCGGAACAACGATCGCATCTCGTAACCCTCGGTGGGTGCTTTTCGAGCAATTGTGCCATAGTACGTTATATCCATCGTAACTAATGCGGAGGATTGCTATTTGGTTTTTCTCAAGATTTGGGTTGATTAATAGAAGTTTTGTCGGATTGTTGTTGTCGACGTTCACGGCTTGAGACGATTTTGCTGCGCATGCACAAATTAGAAATATGAAACAGAAAGATTGACACTAAAAATAATTTTTTTTTTCAATGATTTATTCACAATGTAATTTTATTGTTTCCGGACAATGAGATAAGACAACTTCAACCACAAATCATTACTTACATCACGGTAGCTCTCAAAAAAGACAAACGCCAGGTGAGCGGAGGAGTAGGATTAGCGCGAAGCTATTTCTTTTCGGGTCGTAGTTCCTTGGAACAACCTCCTTATCCACTTTTTGTTTGTTTAACTTTTCAAGGTGCGCCGTACGTTGTAAGAGCCACAAATGGCAGTTTTTAATCTTTGTTCGAGTTGGGATCCAACAAGTTCACCGGGACGTTATTGTGAAATTACCTCAATTGAGAAATATTATATTTTGTATTTTTTACAATTTGCTGAATTTTATTTCTTTTCTTCTTTGCATGACATGTTTTTATATTCTTGGAGTCATTTTTTTTATTATGGATAATTATATATAAAAGAAAATGAAAAATATTTTTGTACTTTTTATATTTTTATAGAAGAAAATATTCACAGATTCAAACACAAATTGTCAAACGTAACGATAATCGTTTTCAACCTCCCCGGCAACGGCGCCAAAAATTGACTCGTAGTGATAATATATATATATAATATATAAGCAAACACTCAACCAATTACCTTTGCACAAGGAATGGTTAAAAGTTCACCAAAATAAAATATATATGTGACCGGAAGTATGAGTTCCCGGGTCGTTTTGTCCCAACGAGGCTTAAATGGAAAATCGAATGACGGAGTGATGATTGATGTTTGAATATGACAAGGATATGATGAATTTTCTATTTCTACCAGTTAAATATGCAAAAACGATTAAATAAAACCTAAAAACGAAAGCTATATAACTTAAAACCTAAAACGGGCACGAAAAACGAGGGCTAAAAACCCCAAATTTTATCTAGTGGTTAAAGCTTAATTAAACCAATTAAAACTAAACCTAACTAATAATTAAACTAAAACTAACAAGGACTAACAATGGACTAACGACAGGGACTATTTGTGACAAAAGACCAAAATAAATTCTTTTTTTCCTACCCTGAACCCAAATCCCGATTTTAGTCCAAGTCCCCAAAAAGTGCTGATTTTAAAAAGTCGTTTTTAGCCAAAACGCAAAACACGAAAGTTGTTCACAACATGTTTTTAAGCAACTTTAATAAAGACACCTTGCGAAAATAAGCACTTTATAAGCTCCAAAAAGCCAAATAAGCTGCTGATTGCAGAAGAAAAGAGAAAGTTGCTTAAACTTTGGTTTTTGGTATTTTGGGACACTACAAAAACTCAAAATAAGCTCAAATTCAAAAAGGAGGTTTTGTTTGGATAGGCTTATATGTTGCTTAAATCTTATTCCCAAAACTTTTTCAACCAAAAAAACTTAACTTAACTCAATTTGCATCAAAAGTAGTAAACTCTTAACTTTTTCTAACATAAGCTAAAATCGCCAATAAGCCAAAACTGAAACGGGTGCTTTTGAAATAAGCTCATTAATGAGTCCTTATTAAGACCACCTATCACTTTTTAAATAAGCCACTGAAATAAGGCACATAAGCACAAATCACTACAACTACTATTTTTTTGGATATTTAATGAAAAAAGCACTTTTAGACCTTTAAAAATAAGCTACTGAAATAAGCTCAAACTTTAAACAAACTCAACAGATTCTAGTTCACCCTCCAATGAGTTATGCTCAAAAATCATAACCTAAAACCTACTCTAACTATCCTAAAAGTGAGACAAAAATTGGTGAACTACGGTACTAACTAAAGTTAGTACGCTAGCTTTAAAGTTTGTACGTAGCTTTGTGTTAGCGCGCTTGTTCTAAAAAACTCGTAAAGTTTTCAAAAGTCATTTACTCACGCTGATTTGATCCTAATTTGATCCTAATTTGTTAAAAACGATTATCAAATGACAACATAATGGTACATATGAACTAGATTTCAATTAGTGGTAAGCACTTACATAGCCTAAATCAAACTACAGTTACTAACTAAAAAAGGTGCACACATCATTATTGATGAAATCTAAGCCAGGATACGCACTAAACAACATGTTTATTAAAAGCATAAATAAGCAAATATAGTAAAAATAAGCTCTTATTAAGCAGTTCTCAGAAGTAAGAAAATCGAGAAAAAAAGAGACTTACAACACCCTTGCTCAAAACAGGGTTAAACAAAGAGTCTACAAGCTCTAGCATGTGTAAAACAAGCTAGTGAGAGTCCATAAGCCCATCCAGAACTGGCTTATACTGCCCATTAAAATAAGTGTGGTTGAATGTGAGAGTGATTTTGTTATATTTCTCTTAACTCTTATCTTTTTTTTTCTTTTACAAACAAAAACCGCTTATATACAAGCTCCTTTGTAAGCTTTTCAATGCTAAATTAGGCACTTGTTAGCCAGTGAAATTGGAATTTAAATTTGATTTTAACATAAAATCTCAACACTTTATGAAACTATGGAAATTAGTACAAAAGCTGAAAGGAAAAAGTTAAATTAGCTGTAAATGATAAAAATTAAGCTAAGATTTTCTAAGAATATTAAAAATAAAAACTCACTCCCTAACTTTGGTTTACAATGGCCCTATTTATACTAAAATGAATTAAGGTCTTGGTTTCTTGGTCTTTTTTCTCTTCTTTCTTTTGTGTTTCTTTGTAGAGACAAAAACCCAAGTGTGCTTGTTGTGTGACGGTGATTCTAAAAAAATCTCAGCTTCTATTTCTTTGTGCTTCTTTGGAAGTCAATCACACGCCATGAAATGCTTGGAAAGTGTGTGAGGGATTGCCAACATGGGGCACTTATACAGCTTGGGGGGTAATAGAGGGGGGGGGAGTGGTTGAAATGATTATTTCTAGGGTGTTGAAGTGTTTTTGCAGGGAGAAAGGTATGGAAGACATCCTACTCTGTACTGGGTTTTGTCTTTGGTGCGGGGAAGATGGGAGTTGGGAGGTGGCAGCTTTGGCCCCTCATTTCTTATAACAAACTTCGCCCGGTTTGCAATTTCAACCCTTGTCTTTTAACTCTTGTAATACAACTTGAGGTTTGGCAGTTTTAGTACGCTTACGTTGGTATTTTCTTCACTTGTTGACTTTTGACTTGATTTGACTTTGTCCTTTTCCATTCCCGAGCACAGGTTTTGTGTGTTTTTCGCGTTCTTTTTGAATATCCGTTCCTGCACAATTCAAATGCAAAACATACAAATACAATGTATCTTTGGTACGTTTTTAGTCTTTTAAGTCCGTTTTTAATGGAAAAATGGTTATGTGTATTAAGACAACCAAAATCCCACATACTAAGGTATTTGCGTGTCCTCACGCAATTTATGAAAGTAAACATTCACGAAACCAGAACTCTAATCCCCCTCGACTAATACCTCGAAAGTAGCTAGGCGTTTGTCAAGGTGAACTAAAGAATCCAATAGCTTTGACGAGTCCCGGTTTTCACCAACTTTTTTCATATGTACCTAACCTATCCCTAATATTTTGGGATTTTCCTTGTCTTTTTCTTTTCCTAACTACCTGTTTGAACTTCCTTTATTTTGTCAAAGTTGGGTTCATAGAATGAGAAGCGCCCATAGGGGATAATCTTACACGGATTCCTGACGGATTAATTCCTCGTCCCCGATTTTTTACTAGTTCCAAACAAGAATTAAACAAGATCATTTGTCAATATAAGTCTAATATTAAGCAGCTTCTACTTTGACTTAGTGAACTTTTAACTCCAAAACATGGATATATGATTTAAATGTGTGTACTCATTTCAACTCAACCATAGATCAACTTATTTTCATAGTCGTAATTCAAGATGAATCAAGACTCAAAGCAACAACTTATTAGGTCCTTGTGACTTGATTTCTAAATGAACGAAATTTTTAACTGATCGCCTAATTAAGAGAGAGAACTTTTGCAACTTCTTCATCAATCATAATATACGTCTCTTTAAAGATAGGAATGCGGTTGCCTTAGTTGAAACACCTACCTAGGCCTCGCTCCCTAGTAGATATCAAACACGACGGTGTCATTAGTTGAAAACCCACCCGTTGCTAGCGTAGTGGGAAATCACATCAACACCTTCTTCCTAATATGCTAAGGATAGGTTTCTTGTTTGAACCCTAACCAGACCTCGCTTTTAGGTGGATATCACAACACACCAAATCCCTAGAAGTAAGATGTCTTAGTTTGAACCCCCACCTCGCGGTTAGCCGGTAGTGGGATATCACGAACACATCTTTACTTGCTCCATATACTTATAAAGCATGCTTCATTGGCATAATTTTAATATTCATGCATTTTTGCATTTCAGATTTCATTTCTGCTTCTTTGGCATTTTTAACTTTCAAATTACTAAGAACAGCAAAAAACTCGCTTAAGAAATCAAGTTACAAATTTGAAGCTTTTTCTAAAAACATCGATTGACTTAGTTGGAATTAGAATATGAGACGAATGATTAGGTGGATTAGAAGCTAATGGGAGGAAAATGCCACAAGTTACTCATATCAGTGTTTTAGAAGAATCTTGCTCAGCACATAAACTTATATTTAACTCTATCACTTCTTGTTCTTCACCTTATTAAAATTCGAAACACAGAATTCGTGAAAGCTTAGCCTACAAGCGGTAAGTTGAGGAACTAGCTAGGGCTCAACACGCCCGATCGAGTCAAAAATTATTCTCATTCTACCCATTAGGAAAGTCAAAACTGTGACAAAACACTTATTTTATTTTTGAAAATTTTTTAAATTTTTTCATTTTTTTGGTATTTTTGCAAAAAATTGGTGGTAAAAACGGGATTACATGATAACAACGGCTGCAGGCAAAATCAAATCGAAGATCCCCCCCATACTAGAACTAAACATCGTCCTCGATGTTTTGAAAGGGGCACCTACGTAAATCTAAGGCCGTTTATGAAGTGTGCCAAAAGATAAAACGTTAGTCGATTAGATTTGGATATTGGATTCCCAAAATGAAGCTGAGGATGTGAAACTCTTGTGGATGAAAGACAAAACTGAGAGCACGAGAGTCTTCACAATCCGGGCAATCCTGGACAATTAACAACACAAACACGAAACACGGGTAATAGAAGAGGCGAGCCTCCACACAACAAGAAACACTTTAATATTTTTTACAAAATACTACGATAAAGCATGGGTGTTCTCCACGAAGCGCTTGTTTAAGGTCGCTATGCTTGACCCGTCCCCCGAATTTATTGGCCCATGGGGAATGTCTGGAGATCTGGGACTACCAATTGTGGTACGTCCCCTCCAAAGTAGTGCTTCAAACGGTGACCATTTACTTTGAAATTTGGCCTGGAGTTTTGGGATAACTCGACAGTGCCATATGGAAAAAAACTTGGGTTCAGTGAATGGTCCCTCAGGTGGTCCTTTAAGCTTGCCAGTGAAATCTTCAATCTAGAGTTTAAAGAGGACTGGACTCGATCACCGACGTTGCGGAAAACGCGATTTTTGATCTTGGGAGTCATGCGATTCTTCTTTGTTTTTCCTCTTTGTAAATTAAAGAGTTTTCGTAGGCATGTCCGAAGTTCATTAAGTTCGTTGAGCTGAACTTTTCTGTGATCACCTGCGGTTTTGATATCAAAGTTTATATGCTTAAGGGCCTAGTAAGCTTTGTGCTCTAACTCAATCGGTAGATGACATGCCTTTCCATATACAAGCTTCGTTCGGAGAGCCTACCCTATGGGTTTATTTGTAAGCTGTACGGGGAGGCCCAAAGTGCGTAATCTAATTTATCCGACCAAGAGGCACGATTTTCGCCCACGATCCTTTCAGAATTCGTTTCAAACCAAAGATTGGCTACCTCCAACTTGTCCCCTAGTTTGTGGATGATACACGGTGGAGCGACGACATGGGTGACTCCGTATTTAAGCATGACCTTAGCAAATTGGTCATTTGCAAAATGGGTTCCCCCCCCTTTTTTCTTTTTGTTTTCCCCCCTGCGATCATTCTCTTTTGATTGCACGGGCGGGCACCGACTCTGGCGACGAGAGATTTTAAGGAAATTTGCAAACAATTCGGGGCGTCATTGGTGAGGAGCGCTTTTGATTCAACATTTTCGCAAGTAATCGACGGGCACGCGTAATATTTGTTCCCTCTTGAAGACGGGAACGGTCCCATAAAATCAATGGCCCACATGTCAAAGATCGTCGCCAAAAACTTGTATAGAGTTTTGTGGATCTCATCACGTGCGAAAATTTTGCCTTGACGTTGACAAAATGTTCACATCGGGTGACAAAGTCATGGGCCATCCTTGTAGATCGTGGGCCAATAAAACCTGAATCGAGATCTTTATAGCGGTGTAATTGGCACGTAGTGTCCCCCGGTGGTACCTGTGCTAGTGTGAGATTGTCAAAAGCTTCTTGCCCCGAAACCACAACCTAATCACTGTATGCACATTTCTTAAATAAGAAGGGGTAGTCCCAAAGTAATGTTTGACTGTCTTTGAAAAACTTTCCTTTTTTGCTGAGACGACATTCTTTGATCACAAAATTCCTCGACATGTTATTTGCAAACGGCAAACCATGGGGCATTATCATACCACGAAAGGTAACCATCCCAAGTGTCTCGAGAGGAAATGTTTCCGTAATTTCCTTTTTCTCGAGCTCACTTTGATGGGGATTTTCAAGTCTAGAATTTTTTTTTTACCAATTAGTTTTTCTTGCTACACTATGTTTCTCCTAGTAGTTGTATTTTCCTCCTGGTAGTTTTAACTTTTTCTTATGGTAGTTTTAGTTCCTTCTGATAGATAATTTTCCTTTCCATTTTCTTGTATATGTCTTGTGTGTGTTGGCCTCACCTTTTGCAGACTAATGGTTCAAGAGGATGGATTAGTGATTTTCTAGTGTTCTACATGGACCAGGTGGCCTTATTTTGATAACAACGAGCTCTTACTGGTAGTTTAAGTGTTCCCTCTGGTGTTCCCAGAGTTCCTACTGGTAGTTTCATTTTTCCTACTGGTTGGCCACTTCCTACTGGTAATGTTAATTTTCCTTCTGGTTGACTTTTCTTTGTGCTGGTTATGTTTGTTCGTGCTGGTAGATTAAATTGACTTTTATCTTAATTAAAAGTCACCATTGAGATATTGTTGGCATTTAATTCGTCAAAGGGGTTTCTAATTAATTGGATAATTACTGTTTTCTAAAATTTTAACAGTTACTTTTTCATTAAAACCCTAATTTCCAAACGGTCCAATACACATTGAGATCATTCCTCAATATAAATTAAATTACCACTCTCTACCAGTATCAACTCTCAATTGCGATCAACTCCCAGCACAAAATCTCAACCCTATTTCAAAATCATCAATGGCCGCACTAAGATACAGGGACGAACACAACAAAGTGGGTTATTTGCAAAAACCCACAGGAAGTGATGATTATCATCAGATTCTTGACTTCTTGAGGGCTTCTCACATAAGGTATGCTCTCACAAATGACCCCATCATCTTTGACTCATTAGTCAAACAATTCTGGTCTACGGCTACACTCAGGTCTCCTGAGTTAGGTCCCCCAGCTATCCTAGCTACCATTGATGAGACTCCCTACACCATTACTGAGGACTCAGTAAGAAGTCAACTTCAATTAGCTGATGATGGTGGTATTGATGATTTACCCATTGCGGAAATCTATTCTGGAATGGATAACCTTGGGTATGTCACTGAAGGCAAGTTAACCTTTTACAAGAACAAGTTTTCACCTCAATGGAGGTTTTTGGTCCACACCATTCTTCACTGTCTCAGTACCAAGTCTGGTAGTTGGGATCAATTTGGTAGCTCACTTGCTGTTGCTCTTATTTGTCTATCTGATGGGAGAAAATTTAACTGGTCTAGCTACATTTTTAAGGGGATGGTTAGTAACATAGGAAATGCTAAAAAGTTCTTAATGTATCCTAGATTTCTTCAAACCATTTTGGGTATAGAAACTAGTTTTACAAGACAATACCATGTGTTCAAGCTATCTAGTAAACTTTTTGCTAATATGAAGCTCAACTTTGAGGGGCAACCTATGCAACTTTTAGCTGCTATGCTTCCCCAAGATCAAGAAGGTGAAGGTGCAGGGGTAGCTGCACAAGCTGTCCCACCACCCATACCTGAACCTATTCCTGAGCCTATGCCTGAACCTGACCAACCTCAAGACCATTTGTCTACACCCCCAAGACAACAAACTTCTGACCCTATTGACAAAGTGGAAGATGAACCTTTGGGAGGCTCTTTCCATGCATCTCCACCAAGGTCCACTCAAGCTCCCCCTGCAGGTCACACTTCAGGAGGTGCAGAGGACCTTATTACACTAACTGTTGTGTCCTCTGTAGTTTCTACTCTTGTGCAGAAGGTAAATTCGTTGGAAACTGAGCTCAAGGACACCAAGAAGCTTCTTCGTTTCTACTCTTGTGCATAAGGTAAAATTTCTTTGGAAACTGAGCTCCAGGCAACATAAACAAGAAGCTATTATAAGATGTGGTGGCAAAATTGGGTCAAAGACCAAGTTCAAGCAATGTGCGGAAAACCTCCAGCCCAATTAAAATGACGATGGTGATGAGATGATCAAACAAGAAGAAGGATGAGAGGCACGCTGTGATTTGGATGCTCTAATTGCTAATTGGCTAATGCGTGATGTGACTGTTGTTCCAACATTCCTCCTGGTGATCCTTCTAATGATCCTGCTGCTAGTTCCCATATTCCTTCTGGTGTTGCTCCTACTGGTCCTTCAAACCAATTTCTTCCTGTAGCACAACTGTTCCTACCGTAGTTACAATTCCTAATACTGAAGAAATCAATTCCTACTGCTATGGAGCTGTTACTTCAACAACCTGCTACTCCTTCATCACCTGTCAAAGATGCCAGAAAGGGAAAAGGTGTTGCTGTTGAAGAACCTACTCCAACTCATGATAAGACTTTCAAGCAATTGGAAGAAGAAAGACTAGGTTGGGAGGCTGCTTAGAGATTACAAGACCTCAAGACTGAACATATTTGCAAAAGCAAAGAGCTGAATCACTATGAAGGATGCTAAATTTAGCTAGGGCAATGATGGCTCAAGACTTGAGATGACATGAAGAACCAAAAGAAAGATACAGCCAAGAGGTTCTAGCAACAGCTGCAAACTACTCAGATTCTGCTTGGGACATAATTGTTGCTCCGCTTCCAGCAAAGTCCAGACTTATCTTCCACAATTTTACTAGGGTAGATACCTACAGAAGATGATTTTGCAGCAAGATGGTTGTTTGGACAAATCTCGAAGAAAAAAGAACTTGCTGAGCAACGGGCTCAAGAACAGAGGGATAAGCCTATGAACACCAGCTCAGCTCAGGCAATATATTAAACTTAGTGTGAACGAATCAAGGCCAAGTATACACTACTGGTTGAACTATGCTCAAGTTCGCAACTCTCTCCTGAACTGGCTCAAGAAGAGTTAGATAAACAAAGAGCTGTTTGCAACTTCACAAGGGGTCAGAAATAAGATGGTAGCTCCCAACACTAATGCCTCTCAAAGAAACTCAAGACTGGTAATGTTGAAGTCGACGTTGAAGCTCCTTCTCACGGTGTTCCACATGAAGTAGAAGTTGAAGCTCCTTCTCAAGATGTTTCACGAGAGAAAGTTGATGTTCCTTCTCATTCTCAGAATATTCCAAAAGCTGATGTTGAAGTTCCTTCTAACATTGCTTCTAAAGCACAACAAACTGCCTCCTCACTCAAGATAGGTTGGTACCAAAGACAGAAGCGCGATTAGGCAGAAAAGGTGTCAATCACTTCTCAATCAGGAAAAGTTTGAACAAATGACATATAAGCATAAAACAAGGTCAAGTAAGCATAAAACAACATAGATAAGCACAAATAAGCAGTTATAAGCAACTAAAAACATAAATAAGCAAGTGAATAGTAAATAAGCTAAAATTTAAAATCTAGAAACTTACAAAGCCCTTGCTCAAAACAGGGCAAACAAGCTTATAAATAAGCTAATCTACAAGCTTTAGCTTGTCAAAAGACAAGCTAGTATGGTCTATAAGCTCTTCCAAAGCTAGCTTATCATCCAAAAGAAGCTGTGGTATTTGAGGGTGGATTTTTTTGTGAATTTTCTTAAGTTCTTTATATTTAACTTACAACAGGTTGCTTATATGATTAAATAAGAGCTTAAAATAGCTTATGAAAGACTTTTAACAATAAGAAAAGCAGGAATTCAAAATTTTACTTAAAAACTTCAAACTTTCATTGATAGTAAAAATAGATTACAAGACTTAGGAATTGAAAACTAGGTTAAAAACTAACTGCCAGATGGCTTACAATGCCCTATTTATATAAAACGTCCCCTTTGATGTCTTCTCTTTGTGTTTATTTTGTGAGAGGGCTCAAGGGTGTGTTTGTTGTGTGAGGAGAGTCCAAGAATCATCTAAGCCATTGATCTTGAGTGCTGCCCACGTCCATTGATCTTGACCCTTCAATCTTTGTCCTCATTTGTTATCGAATTGGAAGCTTGGGGATTGCCAAGGTGGACTTTGGCTGTTTGTGTGGTGGGTTAGGGTGTTTTATGAAGTTCTGTTGTGGAGTGAAGGTTTTGTTTGGTTGTTGCAGGAAAGGACACACACAAATCATGTGTGGGAGATGTACAGTGAAATTGGGCTGGAATTTTGGTTTTGAGGTTTAACTGGTGAACGTTTGGGGGATTGACAAGTTAAGACCCTTAAAGTGATATGTTTATTTGCAGCCTCAGTCCTTGTGGTTTATAAAGGTTTAAAGGATTGGCAGAAATGGCCCTCCAAGGTGTATTGTTTCTTTGCATGGATAGTCCTTGTGGCATAACATCGTTAATAGGTTAAGGGATTGGGCCTTAACGGATGTTAAAGGGTTTTGGTTTTGGGCCATATTTAAGGGTTTTTTGGGCCGAGTACATATGAAAGGGTATTTAGGCTTTTGTTTTATATTTGGGCTTAAAGTCTTCTAGTAATACCTTAATGGGCTAACCCGGCCCATTAGATGGGTACGGGTGGGCCCATTAAGTATTTCTTCGAATACGGCTTTGGCTTTGACTTTGACTTTGTCGGGGTTGACTTTTTGTTGACTTTGACTTTTTGACTTTGGCTTTTCACTCTCTTCACATTCTCGTGCTCGGTTTTGTCGTTTGTGGCTTTGTTTTTGTCCTTTTCTTGGATATCCGTTTCCTGCACAATACAAAGGCAAAACATATAAATAAAATGTATTTTTTGTACGTTTTTAGTCTTTTAAGCATGTTTTCCTAGGTAAATGGTATGTGTAATTAAGCACATACCAAAATCCCCCATACTAAGATATTGCCGTGTCCTCACGCAATGCTACAAGTAAACACTTAAGAAAACTAAGAATCTCAATCCCCCTTGACTAATTACCTCAAAAAGTAGCTAAGTGTTCATCAAGGGGAATTCAAGAATCAATAGCTTTGAAAAGCCCCGTTTAGACCATTTTTAAATATTTACACTTACTACCACTAATATATATATATATATATATATATATATATATATATATATATATACATATATATATGTATATACATATATATATATATATATATGAGTGTGTAAATATGAATTAGTGACTGGATGTCACCTCAACGATGACATTGACAGTTTTTTGGCATTAATTTTTGGATTTTAAAAAAAAATACTACCCATGGCAAGGTTCGAACCTGGGTCTGTTCATTCATAAACAAGGTACTCAACCAGTGGAGCAACCAAGAATTTATGATACACAATTGCATTCCCTTATAGATATTCAACTGAAAACATTAAAAGGCCTTCAATTTATGGATTTATACGTATCCATTAGTTAATTATAGTTTTAAAATTAATCTTGAATTCATCGTATCAAAACCTAATATGACTGATCATCATAAACCCTAATATCCTCCCGTTTTTTTTCTTCTTTCAAGTTTAAGGACATGTCTATGAATTTACAATCAGAAGCTATACATCATGCTTGTGATTTTGCATATTCTCGACATCATTATTATATCGTAATATTGTAAATTAGAACTCTATACTTTTTTATATGATAATATGAACATTTATCTTATACGGGTTCCATTCTATGCGGCAACAGAATTCACAAGATCAGAGATGCTTCAACTTTGCTTGGTATATAGTGTTAATCTCTCGACCAATTAAATAAACAATTCCAAGACTGGCAAGTTTCTTGAACACCTTTCTCACACCTTTAGAACATGTTTAAAAAGTTAATTAATTTACTGATTTCCAATCTTAACCTTTTAATTTGCAGTCAAGAGTTCCATCAACAGATCGAGGTATGTCTCGGCTCATGGTTATAACAACAGATGTTGACGACCCTGATGAATGCATCCTTCCTCCCCTTCCCTTGCTAAAAAGAAGGTGATTAAACATTATAACTATAAACTGTAGTAATTGTTTTATTTATACAATCCATTATTATAGGTTGAGATTACGAAAGATATAATAATTTTTTTCTAATTAATTTATATAAAATTTGTTTGATTTTTGAATCACCTGTAATGGTTTTTGGCAGGATGTACTGTATGTCTTTGTGCCCTCCAAAGATGCACTTGGAAAAGCATTTGGCTTCAACTTGCCTGTGATTGCATGTTTGGTCAAGGTCCAGTCAAGGGAAAGTTTACATAGGCAATGTAAGCATGTAAGTTTGATTATTAAATAACTGGTAATTATCATTAACAATGATAGATATCTTATTTAACATAGACGATTTTGAAGATATATAGTTTTAATAAGTATTTAGAAACACCCCATATGAATCTTATTTAGGAACATTTAGCTTTCTTTTCATACGAATGAATGATTTTTCTTACGGGTTTTGAATTATTAACATTTGATTTATAGGTTTGCCAAGATAGCGAATATACACACGAGTTTAAAGGATAATGAAATTTTGTTTTATATCTTTTAGGATGGAATGAGTAATTAAGTATTAATATTATTGATATTAGTTTCTACTTGCAGATTCTTAAAGCGAGCTGGAACAGACCAAGGAGGTACTGTGCGATATCAAAAGAGAAAAGCCATGGTGGTCGTAGCAGCGCGTTACAATATAGTGTGTTATGACCGGTAATTAGCACCTGATCCATCTTTGTTCTAGCTATTTAAACCATGGAACAAATGCATATCACAAATTCTTACTTGGATTTTCTTTGATTGTTGTGGGTTTTTTTAGTTGTGGTTTTTAAGAGAAGTTATAAAATAGTTTCATAATTGCACAGATGAAGAGAGAATGCTCAAAGTTGTCACTATCCGCGTGATGGCAAAATCGACCCCATTTAATGTATATGCAACAAATCATTTATCAGCTGATCCCAATATTCAGAAAAATCATTAAATATCATTTATCAGCTTATTCCAGTATATTATTATATGATATATCATTTATCAGAGTTACTAGAATATAGTATAACTCAAGTGCTTATATAACACCCCGTGTTTTAGGACAATGTACGACGTTAATAAAGTCACCATTTATTTTTAGTATTGTACGCGTTCGTTTTTAATGGAAATCATTACGTTAAATCGCGTAAGCTAAAAAAAATGATCAGTTAACGTAAACGGTCATCAAGCAATTTATTGTTTACGTCAAACAAGGGTTAAGCAATTATTTTGAGAATAATTATTAACGTTTCACAAGTTACTTTATCGGATACGTGAAAGTGTTTACGTTTCGCGATAAATGACAATTAGGTTTTCCCGGAACCCTAAAAATTTACGTACGCTTCAACAAATACCTACGTTTATATGCAATGATCAAAGTTTATAAAACTTTAGGCATATGTATATATTTATACACATCTCATATGATTATACAAGATAACAAATACTTTACAAAATACCAAGACTTTACAAAGTAAACTTTTATATAAAAACTACACTTTACTTTTAATTAAAAGTTTTACTTATACTTTCTTTTTATAAAATGCAAGTAATCTAAAAAGAAATAAAAGAAAATAAGCTAGGAACATCATCCCTTGAAATCATGGGATGATTCCTACTTAAGGGAACCAATAAACATAAACATTTAAGCCCTTAAAACCCTCCCCCTTGTCCCCTTGAATCCCACGGCACAAGACCCCTCCCCCTTTGATTTTTCTAGTCAAACTTTGCAAGTAAATATCTTATAACCTCTTCCTATATATATCATGCATGCATAAGAAAGTTTACTTACTCTTTTACTTAAGAAAAATTCATTTCTTTCCTCCCTTTCTCTCCTAAAAGCCACGCGCAACAACGTTATAAAAAGACAATTCTGAAAACCAAACTGGTCACAGAAGCGGGTATGAACAAGCATACTGTGGTCCGCTTACCCCTATATACGATCTTCCAAGAACACAGTTAAAACGCCACCGCGGGCACACTACGGCCGAAGGGACCTTGTTACGTCACCGCGGCAACCCATATTGTACCCAAAGAACCACAGTTCCCGAGCCCCCCCCCCCCCAAAGAAACTATACATACTGACCAACCAAAGTCAACATCTCCCTCACACCCACCACCACCTCACTCAAAAAACAAGCATGCAAGTGAAGTATTTACAAACTCATTAACCTTACAAAATTACCTCATTCACTCCTTTACCTCTCTAAAAAGGCACGGCTACATAAGCCATCCAAGCACCCATACAAAGATATCATTTCAAAAATACCAACAATCCTTAACCCATCAATCCTAATGCACACTAAAGTGATTTCAAGCCGTTGGATCATCACTTGCAAGTAATATAAGGCAGAAAAGGTGAAGAATAGGTTTCAAACCAAATCCTGAGGTTTATAAGCTATAGAGCTTAGGATATTTGAGTCTAAACAACGTGTATTAGACATTTATTTCACATCTCATACAACCTCCTAAGTGTCTTCCTAATCCCTTTAAACTTTTAGTTATCATTATTTTATGTGTAAATGTCTAAATATTCTAACATCACGCATTTAGGCTTTTTAATATGTAAAATGAGTTATTACTTATGTTTATGATTTTATGCACTCTTTATCAAGTCATATTGTTATATATATCATGGAAAAATAAATGTAAAATTATGTTAACCTATGGATTAAGTATAAACATGTTTAGGTTAAATTAGGGTTTTATAAGGTTTCTTAAATTTATCCAAGTGAAAGTAATGGAAAATAAATTTGTCTTTAAACTTGTTTACATAGAATTATTAAATGCGACTATGGATGATCTTGGACTTTATTATAAGTATCACATGTGTTTAAAATAGTTATAAGGGTTTCTATATTAAACTACTAAATTAAATAAAACATAAAACAAGGTTTTTATAAAGTTATACACCTAAACAATTAGGGACTGTTTTGAATCCGAAATTCATACAGTGGGTTTGACCTTATATAAAAATAATACGCCTCATGACGATTCCAAAATGATAAGAAACTCGAAAAACCGATTTATAACGAAAAAGATACGTTCAATTACGAGTTTTTACAACGATAAATACATTTTATAAAACTATTTTTATAAAAGTTACCTATTCATTACAGAAAATATTTGTTTACAAAACATCTAAAATAGATAGAACTATTAATTACGAGATTCTTACTCGAAAGAATCGCTAAAAAACGGCACAATAACGAATAAACTACTACTTTACGATAATTAAAGTTATAATAAGTAATCTTAATAAACTATGAACAGTAAAAGCGACTATTCATATGGAATAAACTTATAAAATATAATACATCTTTCTATAACAAAGACGTACTCGAAGGAATCACTAAAATCGGGATTAAAACGAATAAGTTATTACGATTACAAGTTTACGCTAATTAAAAACTAGAAAAAAAAAAAAAAAAACTGATAATCTAGCTGTGTTAACAGTAAAATATACTATTCACCCAGAATTCTTAAAAACATGAAAATATAAAATCTAGATCACCTCACTTACAACGAAGACTTAGGACGTAAGAAACGCGAGCCCGGACTTTAAAACGACCAAATTAGGTCATTTTTACAAAAAGTATATTTACTAAACATTTCACTTATGAATATTAATTTTACTAAAACGTTAGTCTGAGATATGCAAATAGAAATATTTCGTGGTTATCAAAGTGCTATAATTACTAGGGAGTTTTCATAATGAGGCCTCTCGGAGCGTATCGACGAGATTTTGTTGTGATTACATATAAAGTGTCTAACTCCTCGTACGTCATGTCATTACCTCTTTAATATGGTATAGCCCGAATCCGATAAGTCTACGATGTACCAACTATAAGATTATATTCAATGTTATAAATTAAAGCACTCGGTACTATACACCATAATTTAAATAGTTTTTGCATCTAAACGTTTTTCTGCGTGACGTTTAATCTGCTGAATATTGGACTTTCAGTACTCAAGTGAGTTAATGCCCCACTTTTACAGTTTTACTGTTTTACAATATTGGGGTGAAAACATACTTTGTTTTATAAATTAGACCAAGTGTTTAAAGTATATTGATTATGTGTTTGCCTAAAGTAGCGCTAACCCTCCTGACCATTATCATAACTGTCCATTTGCATAGATGTAGTATGTTAGTGCATAATGTTGAGCCGATGTTATAAATAGATCTATTGGTTTAACCTACCCGTTGGGTGAATTTAATATCACCGGGAACGACGTTGACCATAGTCAGACTTGGATGTGCGGTTACAACATCGTACGGGCAAAATAACTGCTAAAGATAGCAAATATAGGTTGAGCTTCAGTGTCAAGAGCTAAGTGCAACATAATCTGTTTTGTGATTGATGGCATATGATGTATCATCACGGGGAAGTCTGCCGTCCTGCATAATTTAAATACATAAACTTAGGAATTTCACCAACATTTTAGTTGACGTTATTAAGCAATGTTTTAGAGGTCAATAGGCACGAGTGCCAAGGATGCAATTGAGATTACATTTTGGATGCACACTAAAGATTATGTGCATCATATTTTGGGAAATGAATTGTTGGCTTTGTTAATATTAAACATGGAAACAAGGTAAACTTTATGCTTTTTATATTGTCCTTATAAATTAAATCCAAAGTATCAATTTAAACGAATTTTATGTCGTTCTTATATATATCTTGTGTTGTTGATCTTGAAGTAACACGCCCCGGATCCTTATTCCCGCTGCGCCCATTTTGGGGTTTATTACAGATTGGTATCAAGAGCCAAGTTATATAAGCAGGTCAAAATGTTATTTTCTGGACCTATACCTGTTTTCAAACATTGCATCACATACAAAATGGTTTTTACGGGTATTCATACACTAATTGTTGCATTAGTCGGTTAGGCTATATACATACAATAATTGATATACGTGTTTAAATATAATAGACGATATAAGGTAGATAATAGTCTTATATTAATATACTTATATAAGTCACTTTTGATTTTTCAGTTTCGAGCATGTCGGATTCGGAAGATTCTACAGTTACGTATACTGAGATACCCAGCCCATATGAGGACCTATCTGACATAGGATCACCAGGAGCCGAAGGACCTATTTTTCAGGATCCGCCATCTACAGATTACGTGCCTGGCCCTGAGGAGCTAGAGCAGGCACCACCTTCACCTATCTATGTACCATTTGTTCCGGAGCCTGTTTACTCGGAGTTCTTACCAGAGGACGATGTCCTACCGGCTAAGGAGCAGCCATTGCCTGTTGCTGCCTCACCTACTACTGAGTCACCAGGATACATTCCTGAGTCCGATCCTGAGGAGGATTCAGAGGAGGATGACGAGGAGGATCCTAAGGAGGATCCAACCGACTATCCTGCTGACAGAGGAGACGATGATGATGCTGATGATGCAGAGGAGGAGGAGCACTTAGTTTTTGCCGACCCTGCAGCTGTTGCTTATTCAGCTGACCAGGACCCATACCTTGCTTATCGCGTCACGGCTAGGATGTCCATCCGACCCCAGGCGCCGGCACCGTTCCTCTCTGAGGAAGTTGCTGAGAGATTATTAGCCTTACCTACTCCACCACCATCACCTCTCTCTCCATACTCATCACCACTTCCTCAGATACCCTCTCCACCATTACCGATACCATCACAACCACCCAATAGCCCTACATATGTTGAGGGATCTCTGGGATCCTGAGCTGCTGGGATTAGACAGAGAGATGCACTACCATCTCCTGTTCATGAGACGGAGATGCCTGAGATTTATTTACCGCTTCGTAAGAGGTTGTGTCGTACTACTCCTGGTCCTGGATACGAGGTCGGGGAGAGT